>CM061534.1:27281678-27334462 GCA_030545055.2 Neoaliturus tenellus | reverse complement strand
ACAGAAATGTTTTTCATGGCCGAATGGCATTGATGTGGTGGATGGTCTGGCTTGTAGAACATGTGAAGCTTTTGGTCAGTGCATGTGTAAGTGCAAGTCTTGGAAGAAGCCGAAACCAAAGTTGAAGACATTCCATGTGTACCAAATGAGAGGGCATAAGTACACTTGTTGCCCTGAACATTGCATTGAATTCAAACTAAAACAGCTAACTGGCTGCAAATTGTGCAACAATCATTTTGCAGGTTTTTGCAAACATTATTTAGGAGCGTGTCAATACAGATCAACTTGGCATACAGAAGCACTCACTATCAATGAAATCGCTATAGACTCACAAGAGTAGTCTTTCTACTCTTTGACTTTTTTAAAACTCCGTTTGAATGACCTTGAACTTTCCCCCACCACTTCCCCATATATCTAGAGTACGCAGGGCCCGGAGGTCAGTCGCTCGGCGGCTGTCGTAGTGTGCACATCCGTGTTGTGCAGTCTGCTGTGCAGTTTTGATTTTAACCAGTTCAAGGTCACCACACTTAAACTCTGGCAAAAACGTCAAGCTGTTAGAGACAATCCTAAGTCCCAGGTTCACAGTCAACCTCAAGGTCATCACACTTTAACATGTAAATTTAAGGTAGCACCAAAACGGTGCTACCTAGCTTGACATTTTCAAGTTTCCCGAGGTCATCACAGTTCCCCCACCACTTCCCATATACCTAGAGTGCGCGGGGCTGGACAGTCAGTCGCTCGGTGGCTGTCGTGGGGTGCGCATCTTGGTTGCAGTAATGATGAAACGCGGGAGTTGTATCGGTTCAAGGTCACTCGAGCGGTGTCACATGACGGTTTAGGCAGAGTCACGTTGCAAACTTTGAGTTTCCTTGGCACTTTTGCTGTTTCTCGTCTAATTTCGCTCCAAGTCGTCAAGGTCATTGAAACCTGACTAAAACTCGGAGCGTAGTGCGAGAAACAGCAAAAGTGCCTAAAAATTTTAGGTTTCAGCGTGACCTTGACCTTTGTGACATCGATGACGTCATAATGGTGACGTAAGGGGTGATGACGTCATCGCCACGTCATTTCTGCAACGTCATGGGTGTGACGTCACAGAATGACGTAATTGGTGATGACGTCATCGATGACGTCATCGGTGGGGTCATTGACCTCGATGACGTCATCGCTCAGGTGACCTTGAACTGAGCCAGCTCCCGCGTTTCTCCACTACTTATATTATATTATATTATATTATATTATATTATATTATATTATATTATATTATATTATATTATATTATACTAAATCATATTATATTGAATGTATTCTGTTACATATTATATTGTTGCCAATAGTCCTCACTTGGTCACAAACGCAAAATGTTCACTTCCAAAAGAAAATATCTTCGATATTTTGCAAATACAAAAACGCTTAAAATAGAGTTTACAAATAGGACTTGATATAACTAAATATATTGTTTGGTATGTCCATTAAGGTTGTTCCAATTCGATAAACAAGTAAAATGTCAAAGCGGTTATTTTAACATTCAATGGACAGTAAAAACTGTAACATGGTAAATTAAATGCTCTAGCTCGGTAGACTCTAGTTGGAGCACAAAGTGCTTCAAACATGGCGAGTGTATCATTAAATACTACCACCAGCAACATTTACTTCAGCCTTCTAAGTAATTACTTATGACTAATTTTATTAAGATAAAAATTAGATAAAAAATACACTTGTTGACCTACTTAAGTTTGAAAGATAACAATTAACTTGACTGTATATTTTTCTTGAGTTATAGATTAAAATGAGAATGAGTTATTTTTTTCTAAACAGACGTGTCGTGACCGAGTATTGTTATCACTGATTGCATCCTTAGAATAAAAGAATTGTAAATAAAAATGGTTTATATACCTCAACTGTCGAGTAATCCTTTCTGTAGTTTTCACTACTGCAGTCTCGATCCGCAGGGGATCTTCATCAGGTTAAATACAGGGTCAAGATGTCATTCCAATCGGATTCGTTAATTGATAAAAATACAATTTGAGAACATTAAACACACTACACATACACACAACGGTACGGACACGGACGAAAAACACTTAACCAACTGGCAATGAACATTTTTACACCGGTACCGGTAACAAGGAATGCGCGACGGCGACGCGTGAGAAGGGTTGGTCTAGACTCAAACCTCGCAGTTCTAGACCAACCCTTCGCACGCGTCGCCGTCGCGCATTCCGTGTTACCGGTACCGGTGTAAAAATTTTCATAGACTGTTTGTTAAGTGTTTTTCATCCGTGTCCGTATCGTCGTGTGTATGTGTAGTGTGTTAAATGTTCTTAAATTGTATTTTTATCACCTGACGAATCCGATTGGAATGAAATCTTGAACATGTATTTAACCTGATGAAGATCTCCTGCGGATCGAAACTGCAGTAGTGAAAACTACAGAAAGGATTACTCGACAGTTGAGGTATAAATGATTTTTATTTAACTTAAGTAATCCGGTTGGCTAACATCATAAAAAAAGAACTGTGTTTAAGAACTGTTAATTTAATGTGAATATGATTTTTTTTAACTGAGTTAAACTTTTATGCCATGGTATTAACATTTTAATACTTTGGCAGCTGAACTGTCACACACAGTGATCTCTCAGCTATGCCAGCTGCCAGACAAAATCCAAACGGCCCTTTCCAGGGCCAATCTAAAAATTTAGGCTGTGTTTTAAATGTTTGTCATTTTAACGTAGAGGGTCTGAGCAAATCTAAAAGTGACTGCCTCAGCAAAGTGCTGCTGGAAAATAAGGTCCATGTCCTCGCACTGCAAGAAACACATGTAGAAGACTTAGAAAACAGTGCGAGGGGCAACATCCCAGGATATAAGTAGAGATGTAACGGATATCCGGTTACTATCCGGTTACTATCCGGTATCCGGCCTATCCGGCCTTTTTTTTTAATATCCGGTATTCGGCCGGATACATGCTACTATTCGGCCAGATACCGGATACTTAAATCTATTGTTTGGCACTGCTTGATCACTACTTGTAACGGTCTTCTTTTTGGTCAAGACAAACATTAAAAAAATAAAAACAACAAAAAAGAGAAAAAATTACAGACTGACTGATAGCGAATGAAAAATTTGTGCCTCCTACATGGTCCCACGGGCAGAGAGACAAGTTCTTACTTGTCTTTTCGTAAATTATCCTTAAACTAAAAGCTAAAACATGAGCCGGATATCCGGAAGCCGGATATTCGGCGCTCCGGCCTAGAACCTTGCCGGATATCTGGTATCCGGTATCCGGCCAAAAGAACTATCCGTTACATCTCTAGATATAAGCTTGTGGAAGAAATAGGTCACAGGGTCTACGGAGTGGCGACGTACGTTAGACCGGACATAGACGACGTATCAGTCTCCCACAAAAGTTGTGATAACAACACAGTTGTTGTTGCTGTTAAGGTGTCTGCGACAACTATTGTAAATGTATACAACCCACCGAACACCCAGTGGTCAGACACAGTTCTCCCAACTTTTGAACATCCTGTGGTATATGTAGGTGACTTCAACAGTTATCATACCCAGTGGGGATACTTGTCCGATGATGACAACGGCACTCGTCTTTCAAGTTGGGCTGAAAATAACAACCTTTTCTTGGTATATAATGCCAAGGACCCACATACCTTCCATTCAGCCCGATGGCGTCGTGGGTACTCTCCAGACTTGTGATTTTGCTCCCGTGAACCATCAGCAGCACCCGTGCCTACTTCCAGGATGGTCCTTGGTGCATTTCCCCACTCTCAGCACAGGCCTGTAATAATATCAGTAGGAATGCAAATTCCACTAGTGAGATCTTTTCCTCGGCCTAGATGGAACTTTAATAAAGCTGAGTGGGAGGCCTTCTCATCAAGGCTTGATAGCGGCATCAGGTTCATCCAATCTAAAATAAAAAAAACTGTGATCGGTTCACTCGCCTTGTCCTGTGTCTTCCGCTAAGGCGACAATCCCAAGAGGTTTTAGAAATGAATACATACCAGGATGGAGCAGAGAGTGCGAAGATCTTTAAAGTGAATTTACAGACACTGCTGACAGAGATGTAGCTGACCAACTCCTTAACTCTCTCAACAACTCCAGTAGAGAGAAGTGGGTGAAAACTGTCGAGAACTTGAACTTCACCAAAAGTAGTCGGAAAGCTTGGCCTCTGCTCTCCACTGGTAAATCAAGTGAAAAACACGATGCCTCACAGCGTAGCCCTCGTGAAATTGCAAAACGCCTGTCCGTACTTTCAAAACCTGTGCGTACGTCTGCAGACGGAAAAATTAATTTAAAGCTCACTGAGATAAAGGAGAGTCGGCAACCACCCTTGGAAGTCTCCAGACCCTTCACTTACGACGAGCTGGAAGTGGTGATTGATGCGATGCCGATTGGCAAAGCAACAGGCCTGGATGACATTTTCCCGGAGTTTATAAAACAATCGGGTAACAAGGCTAGACAGTGGGTGGCTTCTTGAAGTTTTTAACACCACTCTGAAAACCGGCGACATGCTTGGGATATTTGTAAAATCCAAGATCATAGCTATCCTGAAGCCCGGAAAAGATCCAAAACTGCCTGAAAGTTATCGGGCTATAGCTCTTTTAAGTATTTCTTATAAGCTGCTAGAGAGGTTGATTTATAACAGAATCCTCCCTATTCTCAATGCCAGCGTCCCTGTCGAACAAGCTGGATTTAGGCCTGGTCGCAACTGTTCTGACCAGGTTTTGGCTCAGACTTCTTTCATTAAGGATGGGTTTGAGCGAAGACTGAAAACCTCTGTGGCTTTTTTAGATCTGAAAGCAGCATATGACACTGTCTGGAGAAAAGGCCTCCTAGATAAATTTTACGACCTTATTCCTTGTCCTTTCCTGTTGCGTCTCCTCAACTCAATGCTCTCCAATAGGATGATAAAAGTATATCTGGAACGAAGAGAAAATACGTTTAGGCAACTAAAGGACGGCCTGCCACAAGGGTCAGTGTTCGGTCCACTGCTCTTTAATGTGTATACTGCCGACATTCCTGTAACTCGGTCCTTAAAGTTTATATATGCAAATGATATTGCATTGGCATATCATCACCAGTATTTTCGACAAGCTGAGGAAACACTAACAAATGACTTCACGACCCTCGATGAATATTTTGAAGCCTGGAAGCTAAATCCAAACCCAACAAAAACTGATGTTGCTTGCTTCCACTTGAATAATAGACTGGCCAACCAAAAACTTAAAATCGTATTCAACGGTGTTGAGCTGAATCATAATGACCACCCACAGTATCTGGGAGTCACTTTAGATCGGTCTCTCACGTTTAAAAGAAACTTACAAAAAACGGCAGCCACGGTGAGAACCAGGACTAACATTGTCCATCATCTTGCTGGCTCCACATGGGGAGGTAACGCACAAGTTCTGCGAACAACTGCTCTGTCATTGGTATATTCAACTGCTGAGTACTGTGCTCCCATGTGGTTAAATGGTGTGCACGTTAGAGAAATCGACGTCCAGCTAAACAGGACCATGAGGGCCATTACCGGTACACTCATGGCAACCCATGTACCCTGGCTCCCGGTGATGTGTAATATCGCTCCTCCTGAAATAATACGAAGGGATGCACTCTTTAGGGAATACACAAAGATCTTATCTGCTCCACAGCTGCCCATCCATGATTACCTACCGGAGAATGCGGGCAAATTGAGGTCCCGAAAACCACCTCTAAGAACAGCCTCCCAGTTGATGGACACGAACTTCACCATCCATACAAACTTTACTTCCTCCTGGGACGCTTTTCTAGGTCGGAACCACTTCTTGATAGCTGACCTGACCGTAGCGGTAGGTGGTACGAATATGCCTCGGAAGCGCGGTGGACTATACTCAATCGTTTCCGCACTGGAGTGGGAAGATGTAATTATTGGAAGTACAAATGGGAAATGACACAAGACCAGTCATGCTATTGTGGAGCAGACTATCACTATGAAACAGCAGACTATGAAACACATAGTCGAAGAGTGCCCACTGAGTGAAGGATTGGCCGGTCTGCATAGCTCAAGTGAAGCTGGGCTGCAATGGCTTAGCGCCCTGGATTTAGCTCTATAAAGAGAGATCTAATTTTTATTTTAGTGTTTTGATTTTTACTTATACTGACTCAGGTGCTCTGCACCGCAGAATTTATTTTATTATTCTTAAACCATGGTGGCTGGCTAAATGAGCACTACGTTTTATATATATATATATATATATATATATATATATATATATATATATATATATATAAAACATTTTAAAATACTATTTCATATTTTTCCTTGTCAATAATATATAAACTGCTCCATATGTCATCAATATTTAATAATAATAAAATACAAAACATAATACTCTGCTTCCTTGATGAATTCATGGATATTCAATAATGTGAAAATAGTTTTATGGTTTTAAACCATGTTAACATTTAATTTCAATGGGCTGTCGTGAGCTTTTCAACCACAAAACCCTTTGCAAAACCACAAGCGTAAACTTTTTTCACTTATTAATATGATGAAAAGTAAGGATGCTGGCTTTAAAAATGTATACATAAAATGTTTTTACCCTTAAACATGGATCGTTTTCCATTGATTAGCATCTACCAAATATAATTTCTTTGATGATTATAAAAAACTATCATAATGTAATCAATTTTATCCTAACAATGTTTTTATTACAGTTTCCATAACAACTATAAATTAATATTTTTCTGATAAAATCTAATTCCACAGAACACTCATAAAACCTGTTTTTTGCCTCTACTCAAATGATCTGAGGAATTCAGTTATGTCTAGTGCTGCAGTTGTTTATACAACAGATGCATTCAGTCATCATTGAAATAATTAAGAACTTCTAAAATTTCTGAGCTTTGGTCTTGCAGCAATCGAAGGAGCCTTAGGATGTTAGGTGTAAAGCTTTAAGATGTTCAGTCAGTTTGTCACCAGAATGTAATTATAGACTTTGTTATATTATATTATATATAACAACATATAATATATAATAATATAATGTTATATATATATATATATAAAACATTATACATAAAAAATGTTAACATTTTTAACATAAAAAAGTTAACATTTTTAGTTCCTATCAAGTTCAGCAAAGATATAATAATTATTTAACTATATAATTCACAAATTTTGAACAAATTTCCCCTAACATAACATAACATAATTCCATTCGCATATTTTTTACTTTTTTATCACCTGCTTTCCTTTAAAGGATTGAAATAGAGGCCTCTCGCTCTTTCATCATTCTTTTTTCCCAACTCTTCCAAATTAAGTATTACTCAGGAATTTAAAAGAGGGGCCTTTAAAATTTTCTTTTGACCCATGCACAAAACCCGAATTTCGGGTTGGATGAAAATTCTGACACATTAAAGGTTTCCTCTTTTGGTCACTAAGACTTTTCATAAAAGATAATCTTGTTTTATATAGTTGTAATAGTTTAATATAATTATGTTATTTATTTCACCGAGCTCCAAAAGGTTCTGACAAGGAATATTTTTTCTATTATTCTGTAGCAAGAGCGTTAAAATAACAGAATCACAGCTTATCTTTAACAAATCATATGAATAGAAATAAAATGAGCTCAAATTAATGCACAAAACTTTTTTACGTCATTTTTAAGAATATATTGTTATTTCAACATTTATTTTGATATTCAAAAATTAGGAAGTAATTTTATAATCATAACTAGCTGAGTACCCGTTCTTCGCACGGGGTGTGTGTACAGTTTATTAAACGAATGATATTAATGATTTCACAAATTCATAACCTTCAGTTGGTTCATTCTAACGTATCTAGATATCAAGTTTTATGCTTAATAGCTACCAGGCAAATTTGTCAAAATCTTGTTAAATCCATTTCTCATTTAGTCTAGAAGTTATTTCTATTAATGGTTTTGTTGCAGTTTGATTAAACATTTATATTCGTATGGTGATTTACTTTATAGTTCTATGAGTTTAAACTTATAGAAGATTTAAGAAAACTCAGACTTGTAAAAAATATTATAGATTCTTATGAAATCTAATATTGAATCCTTGATTGGGTGTGACGATAGCTATATGTCAAATCCAATGTATTGAACCCCTGCATCTTGTTCTACCCATGAAAGATATGTACAGACATGTACAATATTAAATCTAAATTCAAAATTAGTTAACATTTTAATTCCCAAACCAAGTAAAACCACGCAACATCTGTCAGTAACGTATAGCCACCGCACCGCAGTGTAGATATTAGGTTTACTTAATTCAATTTTTTTGTCTTTAGACTTTACCTATTTACCTAAAACCTCATGTGTTGCCAATGTATACAAAACCGAATAAATAGTGACATCCCATGTTAAAAAGTTATGTCGAAAAACGGAGAAAAATTAAGCATTGATGGTGGGATTACTTTTCCTTATTGCCACGGGAAGCGTTCTTTTTACCTTCTAAATGTCAAAATAAGTATATTTGTTTGTTTACACAAAATAAAAAACAATAACAAACTTCTGCAAATATGTTCTTAAACCATCTGATTCCATTCAACCAATCAGCATGATCCTTGAATGAAAATTACAGTGGTACTATGAGTGTTTTTTGAGCGACTTTCTCACTTCTTCATAAGAACCTACTCATTAAGCTTTTACACATTAATATTGCCCCGTCTATACCCGAACTACTTGAAAAATTGAGCAATTTATAAACCTCATTGGTTTTAACTACATGTTGTGTTTGATAAAATACACCTCTTTTTGTCAGAAAGTGCAATGAAAGCTAAATTGGGAACTAAAATTAGTTTGTAATGATAATAAGAAACATTTTAAGATTTAAGGGTCAAAACTCGTTTTGTAATAATTTCCATAAATTATTTTAATATTCATATTTAGAACCAAGAATTAGTTGACTTTATTCACTGTATTTAGGCCAGTGAAAAGTTAAAGGGTTAGATATGAAAGAGTCTGTATTTAAAATTTTAAGTGTTGCCATCTGTGGTGAAAATGACAAACTGTCTAATCCAGCTGATTAAAGAGCATAGATAAAAAGGTAGAATTAAATATTCCCATAAGATTAACATTGAATATTTCTTTTACTATGAGGGAGAGCCTTTTTGACGAACGATGCTTTAGAGCAGCTAAAATCGTTCTAATTTCAACATTTAACAATAATAAAAATTTTCATATCATTTACTAAAGCCCTTGTCGTGTGAAAAGAGATTAAAGATTGGTATTTTAGCACAACTTGGCTACTTTGACATACTATGGGGCAAAGCCCTAAGGTCGCTAAGTCAATTAAAGTTGTAATGAACCTTCACACCACTCTAGTCTATGACATGAAAAAAATTTAGACCCCTAGGTAAAGTCGTTATCCAGTGAAAAGAGGACAAAATAGGACCCATGAGCGTTACAGACAGAATGACAGAGAGAGAGACAGACAGACAGAGGGAAAGAAATTTAGATGACACCGATTTTGGATTCTGTTATGCATAAAAAGTAAAAATAACCAAAAATTTCAAAATTCTAAGCAACGTACAGACAAAACTCTAATTTTATTAATATAGATTAGCCTATAATTAAATATTTTTATAAGCTCACCAGCCAATATAATAACTAACTAAGGAAAGAGAGATGTTATTCATTTAAAATGTTCCAAATGTTCCAGTTCATCCTATAAATTTAAGTGAATAACCGAAACCGAAACGAATTTATCGGGTTTAATTGGAAGACGACTGACGGAGCGAATTTTCTTTCTGAGCGACACTTGCTTTCCTACTTCCTCTTCATTTTTACTGAAGTAGTTTTTTATGAATCCTTTATCTTTTCTCTCAACTAGATTGAAATTAATCATTAAACGTCATCCGGGTTGAAAGGATCTACCATAGTTTCAAACAACTTGCTATTGCTACAAAAAACTTTAATTACCATGAATATAACCTATAGCTGTAAAAGTACACGAGGCTTAGGTTGGATAATGAATAAGAAGAGATATTGACTATATGCGTTTTTATATTCACATCCCAGAGAATGTCATGACGATAGGATTTTCCAAGTGATTCTTGGCTGTGAGCCTATTTTTCGTTCCTGGAAATTCTATTGTATTATCTTGAAATATCTTGAGTTTATAAAGTTACTTTATCTTATTTTACCCACACATTTTTATGTAGTATTTGTTTTAGTTCCAGCTTCAAAGTAATTAAAAAACAATCTTGTTAGTAACTTTGAATTGTTATATTGTTATTTTATAAAAAAAAATACCTTTCAGTTAAAATAGTTATTTTAATTTGCAATAAAATTAATGATTTTTTCGATAAAATTTGGTTTATGCCCTTAATGTTATTATCAAGTCCCGTTTCACTACTCAGTTTATGAGTTTTCAGATTTATTGAACATAAAAATAAAACGAAAATCCCAGTCAAAGTCCCAGACGAAAGAACAAGGTTATTCAGCCACATCCGGGCATTTAAGTTAATTAAATAAATGTACAATGGTCTCGCCCCGTCAAGCAAAAGGTGGGACCGTCTGATGGTCCAAGAAACCTTTATCAACTCAACAACTCTGTTCTTCTTTTAAAATAAAATATAAAAATACAGTTAGTATTTATTGTTAAATTGTGTATTGTGTTTAGTTTAGTTGTTAGCCAATTTGATCGTAATTAGGTTAATTGTTAAACGGATTGATGAGGTTTGATTTGGTATTTCATATTTATTTTTTTATATATGGAGTGCTATATTGCAAAAAAAAAACAAATGGTTTTAACATGCATAATGTCATGTATTATTAGGTCGAGAAAAGAAAAATTATTGAAAACAAACATTTCTTGTTTTCTGTATATAGGAATTCACAACCATTTTAGTATATTAATTTGTACAATTTAGTAATGTTAAATAATTAAAATTTAAGGCAATAATAATTACTAAACAACCTAGGTTATTTTAACTCATGATGTTGTAATAAAATGTAATTGAAACAAGACTTAACAAAAAACAAGTACTATTCTTTTTTTAATGTATAAGAAACTGACACATTCAACTTTGTAATAATAATTGTATTTCAAATCATTGGGATGGTTGAAAATGATAATTGGGAAACACTTTTTGAATAAGTATCCACCAAGCAATACATTTTAACGATACTGTTATCTTTAGCTTGGTAAAATATGTATTTCAGAACGAAACACTAACCCCTTTACTTTTAATATATTTTGCTGAAGTCATACCAAACAAAAATAAAGAATCAGTTTCCATGGTTATTGCGTCCATCCAAAACTGACAAAAACATTACTTACGAACCATAAAAATGATCCCTTCTTCAATTTGCAAAATTATTCAATTCTAACTCACACGTATAATATCTAATCATGATTTGTTTGTTTGTTGTGGATTGGTAAAACAAACACTGCACCCTGCCATGACTAGACACACACACACACACACACACCAGTGCTTATTTATCTCAAAGGTAAACTTGATATACGCACATATCTTTTAAGGACATTATTTAAGAAAGAGTTTACAAAAAGAGCAATAACCTAACATAAAAATAAGAGAAAATATATTCAAATCGCTTATATCTAGTTATATCAATATTAGTAATTTGATGTATTAAATCATACTTTGTTATAAATTGGAATACAATTAACTTATGTATAAAACAAATAACATACAATAACTATCTAACATACTGCTAAAAATAAAATCTAAAATCATTAAACATTTCTTAGAATCAAAAAATTGAAATGACCAAGCCATTTTGGACCTCAATTCAACGTACTAGCGTTTTTGTAATCAGCAACTTCATATTACTAGATGAGTTACTACAAACCCAGCTGATTTAAAGATATGCGAATAGTCAAGATTTGTTTGAGTAAAAATAATCCCACATAAAATTTAAATATACAGTTCAAAGATCTAACACCAGTAATTGTGGTTAGTGCATGTTTGTGTGTAGCGTTGGTCTTGACGGACCAATGTGGAGACTTGCTTCAGTTTGTTTTATAAATTACCATTTTTTATTGACGGCTTTCCTCTCATTGATGACCCTAATTAAGACTGTTAATGAGTGACTCGTTCGCTCCGCTCTCTCACCCGCGGGATGAGAAGTTGCATTCTGCTCCCTCGAGTTTATGTGTAGTAAAATACTGATAAATATCATATATAATGTTGTTTAAGTCATTATTTGTCCCATGATACCCGAGTCATGATAATAACGTAGGAACTCAAAAATTAGTGTATTCTGAGGTTTTTCAAAACAAATATAATGATATAACATTCTCTTATACTTTATTTTGTGTTTTACAATGTTAGGTTAATTTGTCCATTCTTTCGTAAATCCATAACAAGAAAACTCACAAAAAACCTCACTTTTGCAATGTAATATCAGTAGGTCAGTTTGTTATAGAATAGATTACTTTATTTTAAACGTTATTATTTCCTTTAAAGTCAAACTCTATGTAACCTCAGAACAAATTATGACTTGCTATTTCGAACTCATTAATCTCAGAGTTTCAACTTTCTCCACCTGCAGTAATTTATCATGTCTAACTACCTGCTCCCACCTACCTAGATGTAAATAAATTACAAATGTGATAAATTTTTTACCATAATTTTAACATTGCATGAAGTTTTGCAGTTTAGTTTACAAGAGTTGTTAATAAGCAATTATCCTTATCACTAGCATTAACATTAAACTTTTTTTTACCCTCAGCGGCAGTACCCTCAGGGGCAGTACCCTCAGGGGCAGTACCCTCAGGGGCAGTGGGCTTTCCACTGTACGGGTGTTTCTTGGCGACCCCGGGGTACCTGAGCCAAGCTGTGAGACCCTCCTCACAGTTCTTCCCGAGCTAGGGCCTTTCTTCTCACCTTTCAGGTCTTTGCTCACCGTCTTTATTCTTTCCTGAGCTAACCTTGTTCACCTTCTTGTTTTCGACCCCGAATCAAGGGTGTCTTTCCACCTTCTTTCTACCGGCGCACGCTGGGGGGTCCTGGGAGTGTCCCTGTTGTGTTGCAGGGACTGATGTGTGCCTCGCACTGCCGATGGTCTCCTCCAGTGTGTCGTCAGAAGCCAGCCGCTTCGGACCTTAGTCAGGAAGTGCGACATGGATGCAGAGATCGGACTGCATTGCCACGGGCGACCCCAAGCACGTCCGGCACATTTTGTGTATCGGTGCTAGGCAAACGGAGGTTTCGGGCCCCAGAGTTCTGGGGTAGGGGTGTCTTATCTCCTACGGGGGGTAGACCTCCGAGGGTGCACCCGCTCCCGGCCGATGAAGGGCCGCCTCTTACCGCACGATGCGCTAGTGAAACAAAAGTATGGATTTTAAAATGCAAAACACGAACGATGATGAGACAGAGCAGGCCGCCTTTAAGCGCAGCTCAAGACTGCAGAGGTCTCCGACCTTGAACACTGGAACGCCGACGAAGGGTATTAGAACACCCCCCCCCCGCTGGTGCCATTCAAGGCTCTTGGTGGTGCCGGATCGTCGTCCAAAACCGGACAGAAGAAGGAGGAGATCGGTATGGCGATGGAGGTGGCCGAGCCGGCAACACCATTAGCCAATATCCAAGGGATTCCTCCCAGGAAGAGCCCTCTTTGTGCGGCATTCGAGCTGCAAACGCTTCGGCAGCAGCAGGACGACGCCCACGAGGAGGAAGACTCACGTCTGAAGAAGATGAAAGCTCTTTTGAAGGAGATGGCCAAGGCCCTCTTAATTCAAAAGAACGTGAACAAGGCGATAAAAGAGGGGATCCCGAAACTCGAAGATGCTCTAGAAGAAATCGAGGAATGCCGGAAAATCAGGCTAAAGGCAGTGAAGCAGGAGCGCGATGTCACGAACCGAGTCATCTCTGCTTCGCCTCAAGCTCACCTGGCTGAGTCCCAGACTCAAGCCAGAAAGCGAAAGAAGAGGCAGAGCGGTTCTTCGCCTGGAAGCCCTGAGCTTGTTGAGGTGGACTCAGTGCTGAGGCCGGTTTTTGTCACTGCGGCATCGCAGACATCTCCTGTCCAGGCTACTGAATCCGCCCCGGGCGCTGCCGTGATTCCAGCGGCTACTCCCGCAGAGGTTCCTGCTCCGGCGGCTAATCCTGCCTTGGCAGCAAACTCTGCCTCAACACCTTTGGGGGGCTGGAAGACGCGCCGGTCTAAGAAAGAAAGGAGGCAGAAGCAAGCGGAGGCGGCTTCGAAAAGTGCGTCGAGGGTGGAGTGGACGCAAGTCTCGAAACCGGTTAGGGAGGCCTCTGGCAAGTCTGTCAGAAAGCCTAAACAACCCAGGCCTAAGAAGCCCAGGACGGAGGCAATCTTGATCAAGACTATAGGGGGGCGATCTTTTGCCGATGTTCTGGGTCAGATTAGATCTCAGGCCAAACCGGAAGAGACCGACACCGTTGTCAAGTCTATTCGGCGAACCCAGAACGGGGATGTACGATGTTTTGCCGCTTCCCTCAAGACTGCACTTGGGGACAAAGGCTCAATCAAGGCCCTAGAACCGAAGTGTTCGATCGAGATTCGGGACCTTGATGCCCGCTCCACCGAAGAGGAGGTGACCCGTGCGATCCAGGTGGCACTCCCGGAGATACCGGCTGATGGAGTGAGGGTATGGCTGACAAAGCCCAACCGAAGTCAACTCCGGATGGCTGTTGATGAGATGGGCGAAAAGCACGCCAATAAGCTGCTTAGCCTTCAGCACCTCAGAGTCGGTTGGGTCAGTTGCAGGCTCAAACGGAGGGTGGTAGTTTCGAGATGCTTCCAATGTCTCGGTTTCGGCCACTCCTCCCGAAACTATAAAGGGCCCGACATAAGTGCCAACTGCTTCCAGTGTGGAAGCCAGGGCCACAAACGCAAGGAATGTTCCTCGAGCCCCTCCTGCTTCCTCTACAAGGATTCAGGCTCCAGTGCCCTTGGTCACTTACCCGGGTCTGGTCAGTGCGGTGCCTTCAGAGCCGCACTTGAACAGGCAAATGCAGCGGCCGGTAATTCGCATCCTCCAGGCCAACCTTCATAGATCCTGGGGAGCTGATAACCTTCTAGATCAGCTCGCCCGAGAACTTGGTGCTGACGCGCTCCTTATCAGCGAACAGTATCGGGACAGAGACCCAAACATTTGGATCTCGGACAGCCTCGGTACTTCTGCATTTTGGGGACGTAATACACGAGATGTCTTGGTGCGGAGTCACGGGCACAGCCGAGGATTCGTCTGGGTTCGGTGTGGGGACGTGACTATCTTCAGTTGCTACCTCACACCCAACGAGGCCGTCCAGGACTTCCGCGACAAGATAGATAGCCTAGAGGAGTGCGTTCTCGGCACCACCAGGCATGTCGTCGTTGGTGGCGATTTCAACGCCAGGGCCGTCGAGTGGGGAATGCCCTCTACCAGCCCCCGGGGGAAATACATCCTGGATTTCATCGCCAGGGCCGGTCTTGTCGTCCTCAACCAGGGCGACACACCTACTTTTCGGCGCCCCGGGCAGAGAGGCACGATCCCCGATGTCACCTTTGCGTCTGAGTCGCCCTTCCGAGGATCTCTGGCTGGAGAGTTGTGGAGGACTACACGGGTAGCGACCACCAATACGTCGTGTTTGACCTGCATGATCAGGCATATCGTCGAGTTTCCGCATCACGGGAAGGGCCACGCCGGTGGAACACCAACAAACTGGACGTGGTCAAGTTCACCGAAGTCATCTCTCGGGGAGCGCAGGGGAATCCTGGTGAGGCTGGGACCGCGATGGAACTGATCGTCTCGGCCTGCGACCAGTCTATGCCGCGAAGGAAACCCCGACGCGACAAACAACCCATTTACTGGTGGACTGAAGAGATTGCGGAACTCAGAAGAACATGTTTAAGAACTAGACGAGCCGCCACAAGAGCGAGAATCCCCGCATACAGAGTTCGTAAGTCGGAGGCCTATAAAGCTGCGAGAAAATCTCTCCGCCAGGCGATCAACAGGAGCAAGGCGAATAGCTGGAGGAGACTTCGTGACGACGTTGATTCCGACCCCTGGGGCCTGGGTTACAAACTTGTAACACAGAACCTCGGCGCCCGCTCTCCACCTTCCATCATGGAGGGCGCCACCATGGGGAGGATCGTCGCTGCGTTGTTTCCTGAACATCCACAGCGACCGCCGGTTGACTTCGGACGGGTAGAGGACGTTCCACTCTTCACTTTCGAGGAGCTGGAAACCTCCGTTCTCTCCCTGAAGAGCAACAAGGCTCCTGGCCCGGACGGGATTCCCAGTGAGGCTTTAAAGAAAGTATTTTCAATCAACTCTGACTTGTTGTTGAGAATGTACAATGCCTGTTTGGTAGAAGGGGTGTTTCCGGCTCCCTGGAAAACAGCCAGGCTTTTACTGATCAGCAAGGGCAAAGGTGATCCCGAGCTGCCGTCGTCCCACAGGCTTCTCTGCATGTTGGACACGGCTGGGAAGCTGTTCGAGAAGCTGATCCGTTCTCGCCTGACTTCTGCCGTGGAAGCTGCCGGGGACTTATGCCCCCGTCAGTACGGCTTCAGAAAGGGACGGTCAACGATCGACGCTGTCACCGAATTTCAGAGAGCTGTGGAGAGAGCCGAGAGCCACAACCATTTCTCCCGCCGAGTAGTGCTTCTTGTTACGCTTGATGTCAAGAATGCCTTCAACTCGGCGAGGTGGGTCGATATGTTGGATGCGCTTCGCAACACCTTTCGTATTCCTGCATATCTGTTGTGGCTCATCGAGGATTATCTACGCTCTCGAAGCCTGATTTATGACACGAAGGACGGAACGCGGACGATGGAAGTCACTTCTGGTGCCGCACAAGGTTCAATACTCGGCCCGGATCTCTGGAACGTTGCCTATGACAGCCTCCTGAGGTCCGAGATGCCTGAGGAAACCACTTTGGTTGGGTACGGCGATGACGTCACAGCTCTCATTGCTGCACGCAACGTTGAGCTGGCCTAACTGAAGTTGAACCGAGTTATGCGGGTGGTCAACAACTGGATGTCCGATCACGGTCTCTCACTTGCTCTCAGTAAGACGGAGATCGTGATTCTCACGAAGAAGAGGATCGCCACCGTCGTCCCGTTCGAGTGGGAAGGGAGGTGGTCAAATCAACTCGTGCCGCCAAATACCTCGGGGTTATGGTGGACACCAAGTTAAGCTGGAGGGATCAGATCTTCCGTACGGCGGACAAGGCCGTTAAGGTAGTGACTTACCTTAGTAGGCTGATGGCCAATGTCGGGGGTCCCCGATCCAGCAGAATACGTCTGTTGATGTCCGCGGTCCAGTCCGCGCTTCTTTACGGGGCAGAGGTGTGGGCAGGCGCTCTAGATAAGGAGTGCTACAGGTTGCGACTCGCCCGGGTTCAGCGTCAAGCTGCGCTCCGGGTGTGTTCCGCCTACCGGACAGTGTCCGAGCCTGCCGTCCTGGTGGTCGCCGGAGTCATCCCTGTCAAGCTCTTGGCAGGGGAGAGGAAAGCGATTTATCAGAGACAAGGCAAGATCGGCAAGGACACGGCAAGAACAGAAGAGCGCTCCCGAACCTTCCAGCAGTGGCAACACAGCTGGGAGCACGACACCCGAGGACGATGAACTGCGCGACTTATCAAGCAGGTCCAACCATGGGTGGAACGGCGGCATGGGGAGGTGGACTACTACCTGACCCAATTTTTGACAGGTCACGGCTATTTTCGGTCGTACCTGAACCGGATGGGAAAGACCGGTTCACCGGACTGCATTTAAAGCCCGGGTGTTCCCGACGATGCGGAACACACATTCTTCCGCTGTCCCCGTTGGGAAGGGCCCGCCTGGAGGCCACACAAATCTTTGGTGCATTTTCTGTGGACTCGGTCTGCCAAAAGATTTTGGAGGATGAGGGCAACTGGGATTGTTTGTCACAGCCTGACGTAATGTGACAAACAATTCCAGGTTAGATTCCTAAAGAGTAGAGGAGGTTTTTTAGTGGGTAAACCCGTTTTTAGGGGAGCCCTACACTACAGGCTGGCCACCTGTGTGCATAATGCATTTTTCCGCCTCTCCCTCAAAAAAAAAAAAAAAAAAAAAAAAACTGTCTTAAATGAGTATTTAAAACTTTCAATGGATTGAAAGTTATATTTTTAACTAGTCCAAATACAATTGATACAGCACATTATTATACTCTTTAACTACTTCGGATATTCCGGTAGCATAAAAGTTTACTTCAATACAAATGAATAATTTTCCTCTGGCGTCCAATACCCTCAATGTTCAGCCCATCATATAACTTACCGGTAATATTGGTCCCAGTAGTAACAATACAGTTCCTTGTCTATTTACTGCTTTGAAATAGAGGCAACAAACACGTTAACAATTTATAAATCTATTATTATATGTACATTTATTCCAATCTTAAGATTAAAAGTTAAAATTACTTTATGTGACATCTGATAACCGTGAATGTGGTAGAATTTATTTACTTTCATGAAAGTTAGACAGTAATTATTAATAAAGGACGCAATTTATTTAGTTTAAAATGTAATGTTTAAATATTTCATTTATTTATAACCAATGTGAAAAATACACAAATAATTCATATAATATCTCAAGAAGCATGGAAGAGCGTTTAACATACTAAGGGCGTTCAACCTCTGATGCCAAAGCCTGGATATCCCTTCATTTAACATGGATGTTGTCTCCTTTATGCAAAACTACCTCCTGCTTGAATATCAAAAGCGGCATTTCTGTTATTTATGAAAACTCAATGTAATATACAGAAATTTATAGAAAAATTAAGGTTACATCAAATCATGGAGGGCTATAAGATTGGAGGGTGGTTGTTCGCTGGTGAACGAAGCGAACGACCGAATTTCTTAATGCGAGTGGGTGGAGTGATCCATTGAAATAAAATGTCTGATAATAATGGACTTTCTCAACTCAATTTCTCAACAATGACAAAAAATAAATTTTAGGCAGAAGTACAAAAATATTAAAGATAAATATTTAGACAAAGCGTCCTGTGACATTCTCTCTTGGAACCGGGATAAATGAATAATTTACAAATTCTCCGTTGAAAAGAACCGCTCTATTCAGTTTGTTCAAATAACTTCTTGAATGTTTTAGTTCTAGAATGTTGTTTAAATTTAACACTCTATTTGCATATTTCAATTATTACACTTCAACTTACTATATACTTATTATTAATCTTACTATACAACTTACTATTTCAAATTACTATCTATTTATTAAACCATTATAATACACATGAATGACCTTACAAATAAAACTTTAATTAGGTATCAACAATAAAAAATATCTGTAATCCTGTAATTCATTGTTCATTTGCAATTTCCATTTCCACAAACTATATTGTCGAAATTCCTTTTCTTTGTCGGTACTGGTACTAATCATGTAGTATACAGTAAAACCATGTACCTTGTGAGTTTTATATCTACAGTAATCATAAAAATCCTTTGAATAGAACATAATTTTGATTAAATCTCCTAGTTGGGTTTTTCATAAATATATTTATATTTTGAGTTAACGATGTATTCTCTATATTTATTTAACGAACAGTACCGTTTACATCTTCCACAGCGCTACCTTGCACTGTGTCACAAAGCAGCTGCGAGATTAATTACAAAATAAAATGATAGAAACATGGGCCTACTTAACATTGTTTATTTATAACATAAGAAAATATGTTGACCTGGTTAAGCACCACCGAATGTTTGAGACTTGCCAACAAGATTTTGCGTGTTCTTTATTTATTATTTACTTTTTTTGCTGTGCTCTTTATGACTATTTAAAACTTGTTAGTAACTATTTAAATCTTAAATTCTTAAGTTGTCGTTTAGGGCTTCATGTGTGTTTTAAAATGTCCCCAATATAAAAAATCAATATAAAAAATCGAAGTTATCTATAAAACATCAATAAAAAACGTCTTTTACTCAACTATTCAAAAGATGTGAAATAGTTAAATTTAGTTTTTAATTTTCCATGGGAACTGCAATAGACCGAACCTTTAAATTGTTATATAGCATAACCCTAATGACAATCGTCAATTTGAAGGAATAACTACAAATCTTGTTATTCCTCGCTTAAATTTAACTCTTAAATTATAAAACTCTGTTCATTTATAACTGAATGCCTCTCATTTTAACCATGTGTTGATACATATGATACTCCATAGAATTATTAGCGAATTTCCCTATATAGGGAATACGCTATTACGGTAGTAGCCATGGTAAGACCTAAGCCCGGGACCACTTTACTTTTTCATTTTGAGGTCCCCAGAAGCCAAAAACACCGTTCGTTCGTTTTCATATATATGTATATATATATATATATATATATATATATATATATATATATATATATATATATATATATATATATATATATATATATATATGTGTGTGTGTGTGTGTCCGTGGTACCGATAACTTTTGAAGCAGACCTCCGATTTTGATCAAATTTGGTATGAAGGTGTAAGACCAGGTCTATTTTCATGAGTTCGCGAACCAGCATTGTCGGGTTATGGGAACGGGGTTTTATGGGGTTTCAAAGGGGTCAAAAATGGGTTTTTGGCATTTTTGGACCTAAATTTTCAAAATTCATCAATTTTAACTAAAACCATTTGAAAGAGCTTTAAAAAACAAACAATTTAGTATTTTGAATCTTTAAAATAGTTTAACTGGTTATAGAGAAAATTCAAATAAAGTTTCCCATGTTATTCTTATGGGTAAATCTTTAAAAAGTTATATATCGCTTATTTATCAACATATCTTCATAAAAATTTGTATGAACCTTCACTAGGTGGTGAGTAATTAAGATTTGATCAAAAACCCCCATGGCAGCAAACCTACATGCTAAATCCCATGGTATTCTCATGGAAAATAATTGTATAATGGGAGCAAGAGAGATGGAGATATAAGGTATCTGTTCCTAATCAGCTGATCAGCTGTCTTCTGCATATTTGTCAAATTTGAAATGTTTATGTTTTGTTATTTGTAAACAAATCTTTCCTTTTGCACGGAAGCTTTTTATTATGCACTTTTATTACTGTTAAAAAAGTCATTTATTGCAATATAAATATTAATATATGAATTATTAAATAAAAATAATTTACTCAGAAATATAATGCCATTAAATATATTATATTTCCTTGTAAAGATTATTAATTATATTAGATAGCCACAAAGTTCTTTGATGTTGAAACAATAGTTCTTTGGTTGGAAATTCGCTGAGTACGCAGGTCTGCTGCGACGGGGGTATTTTTAGGCTAATTTTGTACTCAAATTATTGGTTGGTACCAGGTTAACCGAGCCTTGCTCGTTGGTTTTAATTCAGTTTTGATATAGTGTCGCGACAATAGAGCTATTAATTTTCCCCAAACAACAAACTATACCTCTTTACAATAACAGCTGATTCAAAAAGTCTGCTTGACATTAATGTACCTTTTTTATACCTTTCGTTGTTATTTGGTTACCGAAATAGCAACCCATAAGACCAATGTTAAAAATTACAACTTTTAAATAGAAATTTAGACAACATTCGATTTCTCCTGTGATTGAGACCTTTCAAAACACTCTTAAATGCAAAGTTTAAGCAAAATCTAACCGCTAGATTTAGAGATCGTGGAACACACATCCCTTCAAACATTGCTTGTATTACAGTATGGGATTTTATTAATAATAAGCTTTCTATATCGCGTCTGTTATTTCTAGGCCACGCAGTTTATGTAAGTGGCAACACTTTGCTCTGCAGTAATTTATCTTTTCTGATGCTTCTGAATAAAAACTTACGCTGCCGTGGAAGGGTCTTTTTGGAATGTCCCCGCATTTTTAAACAATTTTCTATTGAGTTCCCACATAATGGAAATGGTTAAGACACGACTGGTAGTCAAGTGGGAAGTTATTTTATCGTGATCGTTATCAGTAAGATTATCTTTGGGTCCTTCACCTACTTATCGGTAGGCTGATAAAAGGTTGCGTGATCGGCTTACATATTCAGTTGTCATTATGTTTCTAGTTTATAATTTTATCCTGCAGTACATTCCTTAGACATGTTGAAGGCAATAGAAATGTTTTTAAAAATGCGAGGACATTCCAACCTAACCTAACCTAACTGCCCCGCGGCTCTCCCGGCGGGTCAGTCGCGGGATAGCTGTGATACGGCCTAGGTTAGGTTAGGTTAGGTAAGGTTAGGTTAGGTGTCTTAACCATTTCCATTATGTGGGAACTCAATAGAAAATTGTATAAAAATGCGGGGACATTCCAAAAAAGACCCCCGTGGAAAAACAAACTAATACAAAGTAATACATAGAATAAACTATAATATACTAGCCATTTTTATGTTTATGGAAAATCGTTAATGAAATGTAATAGCAAAGTAAAATTAAATCTACACACGTTTTTTTTCCACTTAATATTTTCAACAGATTAAGTTTAATTTTGAAACACGCAGACATGTAACATAATTTTGGTTCGATATTAATGTGTGTTCAATCCATTTAAAAAAGAAAACTCATTTCAATAACTTCATTTTCTAGTGGCGTTGGTATAGACAGCTTTTTCCGCAATAAAGGTCAGTGAGAGACAATTACCTATTATAATTATTAGTTAAAATTTTACGAAATTTTTCTGTGTTTCTCATACAGTTTGAGGCAATAAAGTTAAGGCGATGCTCTGTTTTAATATTCAAGCAGCAGATAAGGTTTGCATAAGCGATACAACATCCATGTTAAATGGGGAGTAAATGTATTTTATGGAGTACCTCCTTAGTATGTTAATCAACTTTCCTAACCTGCTTGAGGTTTTTATTTAGTTTAAAATAATATCGATAGTGATTTTATAAAGTAATAAAGACGCAGGTTTGGTCAATTTCCCTAAACCATTTTTATGTAATTCTCAACAAACACGTTTCTTCCAATTATTGCTTACAATAATTTTCAATAGAACCGTTGCTGTCCTGAAGTATACAGAACCAAATAGTTGGACACATCCCATGTAAAAACATTTTTTTGGCTCTTGAAAAATAGAGTGAAATAAATCTCATACTCTAGGATTACTCCTCGTAATTGTAATGTTTAGCTATTTTCTTACATATTAAATGTTAAAATTTGCATATAATTTATAAACTATAATTCAAAGAAGAGCAAAACAACAACAAACGTTTGAAAGATTATTCTAGCCAGTTGTTTCCATCCAACCAATCGGCGTAGTAAAAAAATAAAAATTAGATCTTGGTGGTGCTATATGTGTTTCGTAGATGTCGCCGTTCTCACTTCATCTTAGTTCCTTGATTTTTTGGTTCAATATATAAACTGGCAAACGTAATTCTTTTTCATTAGCTAGAAAAAAGGGTCATCTGGTGACAATGTCATTCATTAGCTGTTCTAATGAACAAAAGTTAATTAAAGCATTGACAGACAGATGTCGGTAATGCAGCAAAGAAGATCCGAAATGTGCTTAACGTTCACCAGGTGATTAAGCTGAAATTCCAAATCGTTGAATTTAAAGCCCTTTCTTAAACTTGTATGTTTTTAATTGATGTATATTATTAAATTTAACTACAATAATATGCTTTGATGATTTGAAAAACATAGTTTTAACTTTAAATATAAAAAAATCATGTCATTACAAACGATGTATTAGTTTGGTTCTCACTCACAATTCATAGCAGCATTTACTTCCAGAAATATTGTGGGATTAATTGAAAACTCTTTATTTTTTGGGGCGGAATATAGCAATATCTGAATTTTTTAATATTGGTAAAATCATTTTTGGAATACAATTTTTAACACTTTTTATGGACTTAAAATAAATTTAAAGATGTCTAAGCGGTAAACGTTTTTTGAGTATCATGAATGGTAAAAACATAAACCGTGTTTAGATACAATATTAAATAGAGCATGTGAGAGTTTTTTATTTATTTTTTATATGGATCTGGAAAGAGAAGTATTTGATTGTATGCAAAATTTTAATTATACTAAAAACGACATTTTAAAGTATTTTTTGTTAATTATTTTATTCACACTGCTAGGTTAAAAACGCAGCAGAGAATTCAAGAAAGAAATAATTTCAGAAAATAACAGAGTTGTTGAGTCGAGTAAGGATTTCTCGCTCCAGTGGACCCGACCGTCGAACCTTTAGCTTAACGATGTGACTCGGACTCACCTTCCAATCGACGTAACAGTTACTGTCCTGCGGCGGCTAAACACCGGCGGTCCTGCAAGCTTCAAACACTAATGACACCTTGTCCCGGCTCTCTATGGTTTGGCTTTAATTGGCTATGCAAAAGTATTTTCCGGCGCACCGAAACTGCGATCCTAGTTTTAATCGTCAAAAGGGTTCGCTAATCCTACAACCGAAACTGCGATCCTGGCACAGCGGCCCATCAGCAGGTAGCGGAGGGTCCAGCGGGGATTCCAGCGTCCGGTGTAGGCTAATGGCTCTGGAATCTTTCGCCGTCCGACGTGTCGCTCAAGTCACTTTTCAACTAATGCCAATGAACTGGGACTTACAAGTTGTACTAAACTCGCACATACCACCCCATTTAGAGTCATCTTCACCCCTGGGCCAGTAGCCCATTATTGCGGAGTCGGCAATGGTAACTATACGGCTTTTAATGCAAAACATGATATTAGATTCCCCTTCTTCGGACGCCGTTTTAGAACCGATTATCTTTTAACTTGGTAAGTGTTTAGTTGAATAGTTATATTATCGTACCTCGAAATTTTGAAAATTTGACAAATATTGTACTAAGGAAAATCGAGTTACTTCGCGACGACACAGAGAGTAATACTTGTTAAATTTTCAAAATTTCGAGGTATGAGGGACCTAATATAACTATTCAACTAAACACTTAGGCTACCAAGTTTAAAGAAAATCGGTTGAAAAACGGCGTCCAAAACAGGGGGAATCAAATACCATGTTTTGCATTAAAAGCCGTATAGTTAAAATTGCCCACTGCGCAACAATTTGCTACCGGCCCAGGGGTGAAGATGACTCTTAACCTAGACCAATAAACGAAGACTTTTAAGGTGTACATTCCTTCTTTATTTTCCTCCGCAAATATATCAGTCATTCTCAGTTTGAGAGCAAGAACAGCAGTGTCGTCTTGTACGTACAGTACCGTCTGTTGCACAGTATCGTCCCGAGGGCGGCCTCCGTGCCAGGACCGCAGTTTCGGCGTCTGCCTGGGGTCGCCCTTGGGGTAAGGATCGCAGTTTCGGTGTCTACCTGGGTTTTGGACTGCAGTTTCGGTGCGCCCGTATTTTCCTACTTGTATACTAAAGCTTGACGTAAGCAATAGTTTTGAAAGTAATATTATTAATAGGGTCATCCAAGAGTATATGAGGTTTTATGAAATATGAAATTATTGTAATATGAAGTTTTTGAACGGTAAGATGAGATTTTTATCATAATACAAGCCTATATATAAATTTAATTTTCATTATTACGTTATAGTGACAGATACGGTAGCATTGTTTGACACATATATTCATCATATCCTCGAGCTCTTTTCTTCTCGATGTGAGTTGAAATATTTTATTTAGTTTCCTTATTGAATTATTTTACACAAGCAACCACTTTGTAAATTGCTTTCTATGGATAACTAATTGTTCCAAATTCCTCAGAATGTGAGAGTGCTATAAATCTTACCAGGACTGTAGAACATACATTGTTTGCATATGTCTGGGTGTTGCGGGAACCTTAAATTAATCTTAGCCTTTAACAGCCATGTTGGCTGCATTAGCAGGAAGTCTTTTTTTAATGTAATTTAGAATACATTACATTGTTTGTTTTATAATACGGATCTACTGGACTACAAATGTGATAATTTAGCTTGCTAATTGTCTTATTTTATAAACATTCCTCTGTGTTTAGCAAATATTCTAAGGTTGTACATAGAACACAGAGGGTCTATATCAATATTCAGGCGGAGGGTAAGTTTGAAATAAGAGATATATCCATTTTAAGGTTTAAAAGTAACGTACTTGACGGGGTCCATTCATAGTATATTAAAAGATTTTCCTCTAAGTTTTAATTTTTTCCATTGCCAAATAATACTTTGTAAAGGCTCTAAGGCTTGTAAAGGCTTGTAAGGCTCGTCACTAAATACGTGGTCATTTGTGTACAAGTTTTACCAAGTTTTAAGGTGCTATAGTCATTTTTTGCAATTCATAACATCCCTGCCCGGCCTTTGCCTGAGGACATTGATTGAAAACGTATGAGAATATAATTGCTCGATACACTTGCAGAAAGTCTAAAAATAGTCATAGGTTTTCTATAGAAACGCCCATTATGATGTTTTATATACCATAAATATAATACGGTCCTACTGGACGGACTATCAGTTGACAATTTAGCTTTTATTTCATTGACTTTTTTATAAAGATTTTCCGTTTAAACTATGTTATTGGATTAAAATTAAAATAATAAATTGCCTTTAACTTTTTTATAAAATAAAATTCTTTTTCACTATAAATAACCTTACAAATAACTGGTGACAAGTTATAAATAAATAAATAAAAGTAATATTAGTTTAAAATTACTTATATTAACCAATTAAAATTGGTTGTCAAATCTTCAAAAAATAATAAATAACACAAACTTATGAGACACACAACACATACTTAAATGATACTGATTTTGCTGAACAGGTTTTTTTTTAATATGTGTTGTATGTCTCGTGAATTTGTGTTATTTATTATTTTTTGAAGATTTTGACACCCTGAATATATGGGCTTGATTTTAATGTTTTAACTGGAAGTTTTTGCCTCTGAAAATGGATTGTAATGAACCTGAGACATGTTCGGCATGAAACAAAACCTATTTTGATATCTTCAGGCAACTACATAAGTAGATTTTTATATATTGTTTAAGTTTGTAAAACATACCACTTACCACCGCCACCTCAACTTACAGCTGTAACGGACCAACCAACGGAACGTGGTAAGTGATGTGACTGTGTCTTTAAGTTATGTGTATTGCACCCCTGAGGAAGCTTAAGCCCTTGGATTGAACTCCCCTTCCAGTTTATCGAATTGGTCGTAAACACTATCGCCTTGAAAGTATCGCTTACAACTAAATTATAAGTGCCAGCGTTATCTACGCAACACCAATTCTCATCGCAACACCAAATCAATCTTTATTTTAAACAGATTACACAGAGTGCTGCAAAATGATTTGACGTTTTAAAAGTGAAAATATCTCAAAGGTTTAACGTGATAAAAAGGGCTTTATTGCATATTTAAGATTGTTGTTAATGGAATTAAAAAAGAAAAAAACTCAATAAGAGCTGACATTTTCAGTTCAAGATCTGAAGACGGCTTCTTTCAAATGTCTGTCATGTTCCATGCACTCTTCCAATTTTGCACTGAAGTCAAAAACTTTTGCTAACATAGCAGGAGACAGGTTGGCAATTTTTTTATGGCTTCCTTCAGGTAATCGAACCACCCGGGTTTATTCGTGTAAACTCTTGATTTCAATAGTCCCCCCACAAAACAATCGCAAATTCTGAGATCTGTTTAACGAGCTCGCCATGCAATATCCCTGAAATGCGAGATGACTAGGCCACGAAACTTGCTTCTTAAGAATGACATCACCTCATCGGATGTATGGGAAGTCACATCATCTTGCTGGAACAAAATTCAGCTGCAGAAAGACGGGGCAACTGTATTACAATCATCCGTGTTTGAATTCTACATTTGAATCCTCTTAATAAATTATATGCGTCACAAGAATGTAACACTTCATGTGTAGACGTCAGACAAGATGTTGCAGTGGGTGTTCAGGTGAAACTTTAAGAAACTCAAGTGAGTTAGAAATGACAGATCACACTTGCTGCGAAATAGGAAGATAATAAGGTCTGAAAATCCTACAGGCATGTAATGTCAGATACTTCCTTGCAACTAATACTTTGTTTTTCTCGTAGTAGTTGTAAACTAATGGTGTAGGCCTATTTTAAGATTGATTTAGTAATTTTTAAGGTCTACAGAAACAAATTTTACATTTCCAAGCAGGTCACTAAGCATATTATTATGTATATTAAGTTATACAATATAACATACAAACTTAACTGAAATGTTTTGTTCTCAAAATCTTTGTTTTCTATATACAATTATGTCACAAAATTTTGTACTTAACGTTTTTTAAATCTGAAGATAAAAAAAGTCTATGAATTGGACGATTGGATTCTTGTAGTGGTTTCTGCAATCAAGTTACCTTGTATTCAGTGTCAGCCACCTTCATCAGCAGCTTAAAAACATAAATAACTCGAAATGTAGCAGAAATTTCAAGAAATAAATAATGGAACAGAAGTGTTCATTAATAGCAGCTATAACACAAGACATAGAAACAATTTTGCTGTTCAACGTATTTTTTTCAAAGCCAAATAACTCTGGACTCAAGGTTTTGTTTATTATTATCGTTACAGACAATTCAACAAATTAGCTAATGACCTTTGTAACTTTAAGAGCACTTTAAAATCAATTTTAATGGATTAAGGCTGCGGTCTACCCCAGCAAAAACAACAACAATGCCGAATGCCGCCTCGCGGCCGTAGCACTAGGCGAGTTTGATGGTTGCAGAGGTTTACGGGGATCGTGTTTTAGAATTAACCGATTAAGATAGAGATTGGCTGTTAACTTTTTATAAAAGGAGACAAAAGGATCTAGTCGGCTATCTTTTTAGAATTGTTAAATAAAATTTCTAATTTCAGTAATAACCGTCTAAAATCGTCTGTTTTTTAGCTTTGTAAATGCAGAGGTTTACGGGGATCGTGTTTTAAAACTAACCTCTTAAGATAGAGATTTTCTGTTAATTATTTTTTTTTAAGTAGAAAAAAGGATCTAGTCGGCTATCTTTTTAGAATTTTAAAATATAATTTCTAATTTCAGCTATAACTGTCTAAAATCATCTGGTTTTTTTTTTTTTTTTTTTTTTTTTTTTGAGGGGTAGACCGAAGCCCGGGACCACCTCTGTCTACCCCTGGCGCGCACCCAAATGCAAGGGTTTTTTAGAATCGTGTTATCTTCTGCTAAATGAAGCCTAGATCTATAAATAAGATGTCATGTTAAAGAAGAATAACGGTACTAATTTCCCTCTGTTACACTTTTGTAGTTAGTTCATTAAAAGCAATAGAAATCTTTAGTTAAAAATCAAGAAAAAACAGATGATTTTAGACAGTTAATACTGAAATTAGAAATTTTATTAAAAAATTATAGAAAGATAACCGACTAGACTTTTTTTCTACTTTTAGAAAAAGTTAACAGCCAATCTCTATCTTAATCTGTTAATTCTGTAACACGATCCCCGTAAACCTCTGGAGCCATCAACGGCCGCGAGGCCTCATTCGGCATTGTTGTTGTTTTGGCTGGGGTAGACCGCAGCCTTAAAATTTTATTAATTGGAAGAATGTTTTGCACTAGAGCATGATATTCCGTCCTCCCTAAAGCCGGCTCCGCACGGGGCGAACATTCGTGGCGAACTTGTTCGGCGAACACAAAAATCAACAAACATTCTCAACAAACAATTAACGGGCCATATGATTTACATTCTAAATGGTTAGCAACGAACAAACAAATGTTCGGAAGAACTTTGTTCGGCGAACATGTTCGGCCAGTGTGGACGCGGCTTTAATAATGAACTAAACCACTTGATGTCCCGGCTATTATTGACAACACCATCGCTACTCAGCCATTTGTAAGCTACACTAGGTAGGTAAGTAGGTAGGTATATAGGTAGGTACATAGGTAGATAGGTAGGTAGGTAGGTGGGTACATAGGTAGGTTAGGTATATAGGTAGGTAGGGAGGTACATAGGTAGATAGGTAGGTAGGAAGGTAGGTACATAGGCAGGTAGGTATATAGGTAGGTAGGAAGGTAGGTAGGTAGGTAAGTAGGTAGGTATATAGGTAGGTGGGGAGGTACATAGGTAGATAGGTAGGTAGGTAGGTAGATACATAGGTAGGTAGGTATATAGGTAGGTAGGAAGGTAGGTAGGTAGGTAAGTAGGTAGGTATATAGGTAGGTAGGGAGGTACATAGGTAGATAGCTAGGTAGGTAGGTAGGTACATAGGTAGGTAGGTACATAGGTAGGTAGGTAAGTAGGTAGGTAGTTAGGTAGGTATGTAGAAGTAAGGATTTCTCGCTCCAATAAAAACGACCGTCGAACAATGCTCGGACTCACCTTCCAATCGGCGTAACAGTTACTGTCCTGCGGCGGCTAAACATCGGCGGTCCTGCAAGCTTCAAACACTAATGACACCTTGTCCTGGTTATCTATGGTTCTGTTAAAATTTTATATACGAAACATATTTCCCAACATGTGCACTAAAAATAGCATAAGTCATATTTTATATGTGAAAGATTGAAGGCGAACAAGTGTATAGAGGGGTGTCATCAATTTGGCAATGTTAAAGTTTTTAATATCACCTTGATATTTATTGTCAACTGGTTTAATCCTAAATATAATTTTTTATTGCCTTGATGGGACAAAACAGAGTAGTATTTGTCGACACAAACTAGTACATGCTCTCTTCGTACTCTGTTCAAATCTACGAACTGATAACTGAAGACAACTGAAGACATCTAGTTATTTTGGTGCAAATTTCCCGTAATGTTCAAGTGCTATAAATCTTTGTCAGGACTGCACACCCCCCACCCCCCCCCCCCCCCCCACCAACAAGAACGGTTCTATGCCTGGTGCTGCATTGTTCCCATATTTTTATTGTTGTTGAAACCCTTAGTTCTATTTCACCGTTAAATCCATATTTACTGCTCTGAAATGAAATCCATTTTTTTATTAAATTCATTTTTAATAAATCTTTTTTTGTACTCACCATTGGCATCTTTTGAAACACATGAGGTACAAAGAAAGTCAATGAGCAAAGTAGTGAGAAATTATAATGGTAATTAAATCCTAGTTAACAATCATAGATCAGATTTGTTCGCTGTGCTCAAAAACTGGTTTGCACTCAAATTTATAGAAACAAAATTACTAAAATTTAACATAGATTTCAAATGTCTTGTAAAATTTCTTTTGACTGTCTTATTTTTGAGATTTTACCATCAAGTCTAAAATTTAAACACCAACATATATTCATAAGGAAAGCTTTTTAAGTGTACAAATATACTTCTCATGTAATTTTTTTATATTAATAAACAACTAAAGACACCAAAACCAAACGTTGTCTTACATCCGTAATGCACTTGCAATATACACTTGGCAACCTGTATTCGATACATGCACTGGCTGTGTAATAATGGTTTAATCATTTTTTATGACATTTTCAAGAGCACGTCTTGAAAAACGTTATAATAGCGCCAACTATGAGTTTTATTATTTTACATTTACATTTACATTATTAACTGTATAACAAGTGGATTATTTACACTACAAAGAAAGTAATAATTTCAACGACATATACTTTATAATTTCAATAATTTGTTTCCTTTAACTTTGTTTTATACATCAAAAAATAATCAGGTTAAAAAGAAAAAATAGTTTTCAGCGAAAACAAGTTTATACATCAGCCAATGAAGCCAAAGAAATATCCGTAATTTTTAACCACCATTTGATTCCACTCGTAATTCCTCACAAATTTGCTCCTTAAATTTTCTACGTATTTTATACTTATGCTGAGATGCTATGGTGAACACAAAAAATAACACTGGATATGCAGCATAAATATAATTTTGATAAACTATTTAGTTTATACTTACAACATACACAATGAGGATACACTTTCTGTATATCCTCAGGTTTGATTTAAAATTACTTTTTAGAGTTTTGTTTACCGATTGTTGTTTTCTATGTAGTTTAAGGATCATATTGATTTGTGTAAGCTATTCATTGTGTAGCTGATGATAATATATATATTAGAAACAATTCAAACAAAATAACAATTATAAACATTAAAACGAGAGTGTGTAATGAACGTGTTTTACTGTGTGGGTATATTTGAACTCCTGATGAGGACATGGATATTCGATTTCAAACTCGCCTTTGTGTTACTTAATACAAACCGTTCGTCAATACTGTAACGATGTTTACACATAATCCAGTTGAAACCCTTTTAATCCTGTTGTAGATTTAATTGAATCTTTTATCGGTATTGACTCAAAATCGCAACACCATTTATTAATAGAACTCTTCCGTAGGTCTCTTTCAGCCAATATAGCAAATTAAATATTTAAAATTACAGAGCTTTAACCGTTCTTTACGACATCATCCAAACTGGCCTTTTTATTTTTGACTAGTTATCTTCGTAAGTTTGTGAAATTTCATGTTTGTATCTCTTTGTTTCACCTTCTACTGTCTGATTGTATCAGCTGATGTTTAGCCCGCCTAATCGTACCGCCAACAGACAATCGAATAGTTTACTGGTTTTTGCCTATTAATACAATGTACGGTATGTAATAATTATTTTATATCTTTGGCCATATCAAATAATAAACTTGCAAAAAATAGTTCTAAAAGTGTTTTTATTGTAGTTATACCCAATATTGTAAAATTATATTCGGTAATGTCTATGTAAAAAGGACTCATAAAAACATGTCTATGTAAAAAGGGCGTATGAAAAACATGGCGGCAAGCCATTTCCTGAAAAAGGGCATATGTAAGCATTTTTTGCAAAAGGAATTTCTTTAACATTTTAAAATAAACACTCCTACCTGTAAATATAAAACGAATCACCGATTATTGAATATTATTTCATTAACAATAGTTGAAGTTGCCTAGGTTTCAGGTTAAAAGGTACACTTGAATGAAGTTTTGCACACTCCATATCTCAATTGTTGGTTTTCAGTCATCACTTTTTACATAGACCTCCTCTGATGAAATTTAAATTCAACCGTAAAAAGTATTATTTTATTTTTAGAACTAAGACAAATATTTTGTAGTCGGAAATAAAAATGTTCAACAAGTAATTTCAAAATTTTAATATAACTTGTGTGAAACTCAGACTGTATTACAAAATGTGTTTGGTATACTTAGTATATATATTATCTTATCTATCTATCTATACTCTAAAACAAGCTCCATTTGTCCGGGCAAACTTTTTTTTTCGCTCCAAGGATTTTTGATTTTTTGATTGAATATGGGGGTTTTGGCCACCAGAAATCGATTGAATCTGGTCCCATAGCTGGGAAAAATCCGGTTTTCGCGCTAGAGCCCTTTAAAGTTTCTATGTTATCCTTATGGAGATTTTCAAATTAAACAAAAAACAGCTGATAACTGTAGATATAAACCAATGTGAGTAGTGTGAAATTGTTGGTGCTGGCCCAGTTCAAGGTCACCTGAGGGATGACGTCATCGAGGTCAATGACCTCACCGATGACGTCATCGATGACGTCATCAGTAGTGTGTTTTGGTTACTTCTGGCCCGGAAGTGACGTCACCGGAAGCCACATGCCACGGCACGCGGCTTCCGGTGGGCCAGAAGTGGGGACAATAGATGTCGGGGTGGAGATGGCGAGAGCGTCGGCGGTCGGTTGAGCGAAGAGTGCGCATAAAATAGAAGTTAGTTCAAAATTGAAATTCGACGGTGTTAATAAAAACTCTAATAGTTGAACGAAACTAGAAGTTAGTGTAAAACTGGAATTCAACAATCGGGGTGTTGAACTAAATATGCGCATAAATTAAAAGTTGGTTCAAAACTGAAATTCAACGATCGGGAGTTGAACTAAATTAGCGCATAAATTAACCGGGGTTGAAGTAAAACTTCGCATAAATTAAAAATTAGTTCAAAATTGTAATTCGACGGTGTTAATAAAAACTCTAACAGTTGAACGAAAATAAAAGTCAGTTCAAACATAGCGCAGTCATAACAAGAGAGAGAGAGAAGGTAAATAGAAGTGTTAAGTTCCGCGGATAGAACGAGAATGAAGAATGAAACATGACGCGTCGAAATATATGCGTGACTGTAGATGTCAGATGGTGAATTAATCAATGGGGGGGAGTGGAGATGGCGCTCGGTTGAACTAAAATTGCGCATAAATTAAAAGTTGGTTCAAAACTGAAATTCAACAATTGGGAGTTGAACTAAAATTGCGCATAAATTAACCGGGGTTGAAGTAAAACTTCGCATAAATTAAAAGTTAGTTCATGTTAGCTGAAGAGTGTACAAAACAATGAAACAGGAATTGTCGTGAGCGCGCTTATATAAGGAAGGGTGGGGGTAAAATATGAAAACCTGCTGAACACAGTCGATAGGTGTAACAAGTTCGAAGTTGTGGAAACGTAACATTGAACGCAAAATGTTGTGAATAACACTATCGTCAACGCTAACTTGCGAAGTTCTAGCAGAGTATAACGGGTTAAAACTTAATTTCTTCCTTACTTTTGTTAAATTAGTTTTAATCTTTGAAACAGAAGGTTTGGAATTACTTCGTAATATATGTTGTGTCCGCAAAAGTTTCAATTTTAAACATTGCGTATCCATCACAAGAAGTATGTCAGACGTGTAGAAGTCAGAACAAGACAGATGAATGAGATATAACGTCGAGCACGCGAAGGTGATTCAAACAGGACGACACGTGCTAATGTAAATGAAACTCCAGGTTAGTAGCGATTAGACTTGTATAATGAAGTTGGCGAAACGTATATGTAATGAGTAGGAAGGATGCGAACAACACAAATGCGAGTTAATTAATGGTCGCGGCGTGATGAACAATCTCCTTTTATAACGGTTATCGCGTGAGAAGATCTCGGTTGAACTAAATTTGCACATAAATTAAAAGTAAGTATAAAACTGAAATTCAACTTGATAATTGGGTTACGGAAAGTATGTCAAGGTCATCCCGAGTAAGTTTTAAAAAAGCCTATCCCGCTAGCACAGGAAATAGTTCTGAGAGTTGAACTACCCGGTGATAGCGGGATAGGTAGATTTAAGTTTTGAACTTTATTCGTAAAAACAAATACAATCAATGTGCAATACCAGGAACTATACAGGTTGAATTTTTGTGATGAACTATGGAGTTGTAGAAACAAACGCCAACGACGAGAAAAAGGTAAACGCAGAGTCCCCAGATGATGTATTTGAAAAGTGTGAAGAGACGTAATATTCCGAGTTGGTTTTCCTGCTCCATTTCCAATCGTTTAATTTCCAATTTCAATTTATCCTCTTCCATTCTAGTTACAAAGGGAACTTCATCCATCATATCCATCATGATTGTATTAGTGTTTGAAATTTTAAAAGAAGTTATGTTGATAGTTTAAAAGTCGAAGACGGAATGAGGAGTGAAAGCAAGAAATGTTAATTAAATAAAAAAGTGGTGGGGGGAAAGATGAATTACAAAGAAGTGGCGGGGGATAGATTTTGCTCTTCATTATTACCGTCAGTAGTGTCAGATGGTGCAGGAGTTAGATTTAGTAAACTGTCTTCGTCTGAACTTTCAACCTTATCACAAATAGGACAATCGTATGTTATTTCCAAATTCATTTTGATAGTTGTATAATTATCTACAAGTTCTTGTAAAATATTAAAAATTGCTTGTAACTCTTCTTTAGAGTTTATGTCAAAACTAGAATTCATCCGTGCCAATGGAGAGTTGTTCATCGTTGGAGAGTTGGCGAGTAAATGAGGAACGCCGCCAAGGGAGGGGGGCTTATTTAACGGCGAGCTTATGATTAAATAAAAAGCTAAGTTCTTCTTCTTCGTCTTTTAATTCAAATATCTTAGCTGTAGTAGTTGCCTCGTCCTCCTCACTCTGTGATGATGAAGATAATTCACCAGGACGTAAATATTGAACATCAATTCTGATCCATCTCATATAATATCTATCCATTATAGCGAGCAAGTTTTGAAACAATTCTTCCATTTCTCCCCTCTCAGTTATTATATGTTGAAACCTGACGAAAGGTGTTCCCATGTTGTTAGTTAGAATGTTGGAAGTGAAATAATTCAAAGGTGGATTCAATAAGATACAAAACTTAAACTAATGGTGGGGAGAAATCTAAAAGACTTATGGTGGGGGGAATCTAAAAAAAAAAACCAATGGTGGGGGGAAATCTCAAGGTCATCCAATTGAAGTTTTAAAAAAGAGTGTAAAACTGAAATTACACATTCGATGGTTCAACAGGATCTGAATACCAATCTGATCTGTATTTACATCTTTTTATCATATGTGTACAAAAATCATCTTGATGAGACTTGGTGCGTTGACAATAAGCTAGATCGAGAGGATGAAATTTGAAACATCTTTGAGGACAGCATGTATGAAAATATCTTGATTTGTAAAATTTGAAAGTTCGCAATTCCGGTGGCGGTAGTTGTTTTGTTTTGCACTTGCAGTAACAAGATCCGAAAAATTCACACTTAGTGCAAGCTAACCCGTCCACCATCATTGGTCCTAAATCTGTACACTGTTGTTCACAACAGTAACGAGGTTCGTACTTGTAATTTTGTTTTTCCATGTTGACGCTGCTGAGTCCAGTGAAAGAATAAGAGTGTACAGTGTTGAATAGTCAGTTTTATGTACTACAAAAAGTGGTGGGGATAATTTCAAGGTCATCCAAACGAAGTTTTAAAAAATTATACCTTACTAATGTAAGGAAAATTGATACTTAAGAAGTTTGTTTCTGTTTGTTTTCTTCAGACTTTTTCTCTCCCTCCTGTTTGTTTTCTTCAGACTTTTTCTCTCTCTCCGCTTTAGCCATAGCGATAAGTTCTTCAGTCGATAGTGGATGTACTTCAGGAAATTTTAAAATTAATTTAGCCTGATATCCTTCTCGGGTTAATATTTCTAAATCTTCTGTCATTTGTTCAACGGTGTTGTAATCTTTTCCATAGATCTTTCCATCAAGTTCAATCATCATTCTGTATAACATCTTTAAAAATAGGTGTTGACGCAGCGAGAGTTGGGAAGCGAATGATTAGTTATCCAAGTATCACACCCTTTTTATCAACTTGATATTGATCACGTGATTCCTTAGTTTTATTTGATAAAAGCTATTTAACATTGGTAGTACTTGTGGAACTTGATGTTATGTTGACCAGTTGGCGATGAAGATGTTGTAGGTTGTGTAGAAAGAAATACTTCATCATCGCAGTATTTTGTTTTAGTAAACATCCTTACATTAGTAGCACTAACATCAACAGTTAAGTGATAACCACCGGTAAGTAAAACTCGCATTTCGTTGGTTAAATCTTCAAGTTGTTCAAAACTCGTAATGGTGTTGGTATCGTAAGATGCACACTTGACCTTTAAGGACATGTTGAAGTTTTGTATTTAGTTATAGAGAGTGAGATGTGTACGGTACGAAAGGTAGTCGTAGACTGATGAATTTCACAAGTTGATTTTCACTTTTATTATCACACAAAATTGGGTCAAGGTCATCCCGTGGAATTTTTAAAAAAAGCAACATATTGCTATGTACAAAGACATAACAATATGTTGCTTCTTTTATTTTTCTTTTTTGTTTTATATCATCTTTATTGAGAAACCATTACAAACACATATATTTACAATGTTATGTACAAACTAGTTAGTAGTAGGTGTTACATGAATAGTTAGTTCAGTTGAGTTGTTTCCACTCGGTCCGTGTGAAACTAAATAGAGTGCGCCAGGTTGAATAACTCGAAGATCTTCATTTTGTAGAAGTTGTACAAACCGTTTCGGTAGGAAGATTTGAAACTTCGGTTCGTCACCAACTGTATACGGCGCCTCGCTCAATGTGCAATTAATAGCATCACCAATTGAAGTGTCCATCTTCTTGATTGTATGTATGATGTAATGTTTTTCTTCTTTTAGTTCAGAACATTTCTTCGTCGGTAAGATTGTTGATTTAGAATGAGCGTTGAATTGATCAACCAAATTTTGAAGAAAGTTCTGTGATGCCATCTTGATGTTATTGTTAATCTTCTTGTTAATAATAATGTCCGTCGGAGATGTTGTCTCTTCGGAGGTTCGAGTAATACTCATGCTGCGTCATGGTAGCGCTCTCACTTTTATTACCGACATTACCCCCACCATTCTGTTGAAGGAAATTATTTAAGCGGTAAGCATTCTTCAAAGCGCACTGTGACCTTCGATGTTTAAAACTCTTTGATGAAATACAAAGTTCATTGAAGTAGCATTGGAAATCTCTATCTATTATTGCATTTATCACTTCGTTGCTTGTAAATGATTGTATCCAATTAGCTTTTTCCAATCCTCTTGTGTAGATAGTTTTGAACTCTTTGCAGTAATGATTCATAATGTGCGGCATCATGTTATAATTAATAAAACCTTCATCCCATCTTAAGTTGTGAAAATGTTTGTACAACCATTTGTTTGTAACTTTCGCTTTAGTTGTTAGTCTATTGAATGGTAATGGAGGTTTGAATAAGTAATGATAAACTACAGATGTGTTCATATCCAAAATTACTAATTCTTTTATAATAAAATTTCCATCATTTCCTCGAAAAGCTTGAAATTCAATTATACCTTTTTTAACTTCCATTATATGTGGCGCATTAGAAAACGAAACCCGTTTGTTCATGATGAAGTCTCGTCAGCAACTGACTTGTATTACAAACACGATTGTTCTTCTTTAACTTCTTGCGCTTCTTCGTCGATATTAAAGTTGGTGTGATAGTTGTTCAATTGTCTCCACATATCCACTTCTTGAGGTATTCGATTAAAAATTGAAGTATCCACGGGACCGTATAAAATTGGAACGAAAGGTTGTCTGTCCAATGTATCGATTAGATAGTCTTTGATTATTGCACTTGAAAATATTAGTTGTTTCAAATATCTGGTGACGGGACCGGTAGTACAACTTAAAGTGTAAAATTCTTCTTTAGTCAAATGTAATTTTACATCATGTCTAGTTAAATCTCTGAAGCGAACCATTTGTCCTCCACGATGTTTCACTATATCAACTTCAATATTTGATTCCAATAAACTTAATCTTGTTCTTCTTCCAAATGTGTTGTTACTCAAATAGCATTCCAAAAGATGTAAATGTTTCATAAATGATTCCCAAGAAGTTTCAGTGAATGTAACCATTTTATTTCCATGATTTAAAATAACAATCGGTGAATAATCCAATGATTTTAAAATTCCAACTGAAATACTTTTCGTCATGCATGAAGAAATGGGGTAGAAAATCCGAAGAAATACTTCTGTTAAAATATTAGTTGTAATGTTAACTTCAACCTTTTTTCTTTTTACTTCTTTTTCAGCTTCTTCTTCTTCTTTTTCTTCTTCTCTCTTCTTATGTTTGTTAAACTTGAGGAACTCGTCCATTTCTCGTTCAACTTGTTTTTCTATATCTGAACTATTCTCATCCATTAGAGGTGTATTTTCTTCTCCGTTAGTAGAACTCATCTTGCGAACGATGTTTCCCATACGACGGTCGAAGATATAATGAATTTTCCACTCATGATTTTCTCGCTTTTATGTTTTTCGTCGAATCCTTGAAATTTATACACTCACATAAATGTTTGTTTTTAACTTGTGTTTCACAAACGAAATTCTAACCTCAAAAATTGAGACAGATAATTCTAACCTCAAAAATCTGCAGTCGTTGTACTAATTCTGTTTAAAGTACATTCTTCACGATTCCGGTCAGCGGTGTGTAAGTAACTATTTTATCATGTAGAATAAGACAGTATGCTGAAGTTCCATCCGCTACTGGTTCTTCAAATTCCATTTCAATTTTTATATCCACACTTGATGATTTTACCGATTCATTTTGTTTTGAACAATCTATTACAATTATCGGAGCCTTGGAATAATATTGGTCAGGTGATAATAGTGGAGTATTAGTCTTTCCATAATATGACGATTGAAATCTTGCATACATATCGTATAAAATGGAAAAACGTTTTTTGCTGAACATGACATTCAAATTGTCATACGGAAAGAATTGAGAGTTTAGGAAAACTTTACAATTCTTTATTTTACAGTTATCAAATTGACCGGCATTTGCAGTGATAACATCTTTTCGCTTAGTTTGAAAACCGAGTATTATGTACCTTGCTCGTTCCAAGTAAGTTGATGTCTTGACGGTCCATGTTTGTCGTTCGGTCTGAGGTAGTGTAGGATATTCATGGAATTCCCAACTTCGGAATGGCATCACAATATCACGGTCAGATTTTAACTTTCTCAATAATAGGATTCTATGTTCATCGGCCAATCTTACATGAGGTACTCTCCAAACAACTTTATCTAATTGTAGTTGCCATTCCAATTTATCTTCAGTAGTTGCAGGGTCTGCAAGTATCAAGTCCTTGTTAGTTGAAGATCTGAGTAATACCAATTCTTGTTTGACATTTATTATTACTCGTTTGTAATCTTCAGCGAATCCCAAAAGCAATCGTAAAGGTACATGAAAATCAAAGTGACCGTTGGAATTCGGTGTTATAGTGTCTTTATCAGGAGCAACCCATCCGGCGGTGACTATTGAATTCTTCTCATGCGGTGTTAATGATGTTAATCCTTTCAATGTTGTTGTTATACCAACCTTTTTTGTCGAATCAACTGTCACCCCTGATATCTCATATCTTATTTCATCAAAAAGATATGCCATCGGGTTATTTATAAAAGGAACTGTTGAAGCAGTTTTTCCATCCAATTTTAATACCCGTCCTTCAATGTATAAATAACTTTCACACGGTAATGTGTAAATATCTTGTTGTTGAATGGGAATCCTTATTTCATCGTTATTGTTTAATTTTGATGAAGTGTAAGGGTTGTGCGTGTGATATTCCTTCTCCCATAGTGTTTCGTCGAATGTCGGTCCTTGAGATATATCCAGGATATCCATTGTTGTTAAGTTTCAATCCAATCTTCTGTAGAAAACGAATGTTGTCCGATGTTAACTCTTCCAATGTCGAGGAGCTACTGAGCTCCCGACTCTTCCGTTGCGGTTTAAATGATAATCCCATGTCGACTTTTATGTTGCCGCTCTGATGTGTATCCGTATAGTTATCGTTTCTCCTCTAAAGTCAACACTAACACCGTCTTGATCCAATATGTTCAGTACGATGTCTGAAATGAAACTGGTGTTTAACGGTAGGTATATCAAGTTTTGTGGCTTCTCAACAATTTTAAAACCGGGAGCCACAGTTGGATAAAATGTATGTAAAATATGCTGATTCACTCCTTCTCTATACGATCCGTGTATAATATTACACGTTACATCGATACTATTGACTTTCAATATTGTAACAGTTGTATCACCTGAATGAGTAGTTCCAGGAGTTAAGATTTTCTTTTTTGTATCTGTAAATCCAAGTAAACTGCCAATGGAGTTTTCCAAGCTGACATCGATATAATATTTTGAAGTTATTTCTGCTTTTAAAGTATTATTGTTTCCTTTAACGGTGATCTTTTCTTCTCCGAGTTGTTTTTGTAGTAATTGGTTTATATCATCGATTTCATAAGCTCCAGTAGGAAATGTAATTATTTTCAATTCTGAGTATTTTCCTGAAGCATCCTTAGTTTCATAATAATGTAGTAAATTGTTCTTTCCTTCCGTAACATTGGGAATTGAGTTGTAGGTAGTTAAATCAAGTAATGCCGCTTCCCATAATCTTTCCTTGGATAGACGCAATGCTGGGAACAGCGTACTTTTCAATGTGGATGAATTTCCACTCAGTGACACTGTATACGATGACATCTTAAAGCTGACTGACACTCTTCGCTAGAAACTCCAAACATAAATGCCCACATATTTCAGTATTGTTAGGTTGTTCTCTTTTGTAATTGTAAAAAATGTTTTTGGAGTTTCGAAAATAATGTTGCAGTTCTTTCGGCGGTGGTAGATTGCCAAAACTGTCAAAGTAGTAAACGGTTTGTCCGAGCTTTTTATAACATACCCAATGAGTGCCTGGACCATAGGTGGAATCCAAATTTACTATTCCAGTTTCATTTTCCCATATTTTAGTTGGTAATGCATCTTTCATAAAAACTCCTCGAAAAAATGGTATTTTCAAACATTTTACATAATCATTTAACTGATGATTTGTTAAGGCTTTATTTGGAATTAGCAATTGATTCTTTTTATTTAGTACACACGGTATGGTCTTAGATATAAACCTGCTCCGTTTTTTACCATTTGCCAAACAGAAGTCTTCTTTACATTTGCCTTACGAGTTCTACGATGTCCTTTTTTAATGTTTCCACCTCTTTTGGGAGCGCTTCTTTTTGCAGGTCTTCCTCTGCGACGTCTTCCAGCACCTAACTTTGCTTTCGTCTTCATGGCTGTAGTTACTGCCCAAGCCGCTGCTTTTTCTGCAATATTTGCGTCACTTGATTTTACTCTTTGCCAAGCTTTTTCCGCTAGAATTTTATCCGCTATTGATCTATTTGTTGAATCTTTATACTTTGAATATGCTATATCGTGTTCTTTGCAAGCTTGATCTAATTTATTAATTCCAGGATCTCCTCTTGCTAAACGTTTTGCCAACTTAGTTCCAGGTCCACAATATTGATAACCTCCGGGCAGATGTAATTCGTATGGTAAAGCGTCTATCGTTCGATTCACAACAGCACCAATTGGAATCCGTCTGAGCAGGGATAATGCAGCTGATGTTAAACCACGTCCTCTCTTGCCGCTGTCTTGACGACGACTGAGCGATACGGTCTTCATTATGTTGTTTTATGTAACCAACGTCTTCACTCTATGAAATACTTTATGATAATGAATCCTTTTTTGTGTATTCCATACTTAAATATTCATAAGTTTTACTAGTATTTATCAATGATTTCATCTTTAATCCATTGGTTTCTCTGAGAATCTTCGATTTTATTGTGTTTCATCGATGTATTAATCAAATGATTATGCATATCAATAACTACATTACCTACAAGATTCGTTACATACTCGATATTAGTAGCATCTTTGTCATATGTAGGATTATCAAGATTTGTGATACGTTTACCATTACATGTATACACCGATGGATCCTTTTTAGAGGTCGCTATAACTTGATTAATAGTAGCAACATCATTCGGAGCTATTCCTGCTGATATGTTAGATATTCTTCTATTTTTTCCATCATATACGTTATTTATTTTATCTAAAATTATAGTTTGTTTTACAACAGCACAATCCTGATCATCTTTACCAGATTTAACTTGGGTTAATCGTTTACCTTTACATATAAAATTAACACCAGTAGCTGATAGTTGTGGTACTTGTGTTAAAATAACAGCATCATGTTCTTCCGTGCCTAAACTTATATTTGACAATCTTTTATTTTTTCCATCCCACTTGTCATTTTGTAGTTGTAGTAAGGTAAACTTTTCACTTCCTTGCATAAACTCATCACCTTTCTTTGACACCACCTGATTTTGTTTAACAAAAGCGGATGTTCCTTTCTTCAAGCTTTCATTCATTTGTCTCACGGTAGCAGCATCCGATGGAGTTGAACCATCTTTCAGATTGGACAACACTTTTCCATGACAATCAATAACAGCACCATTATATAAAATACAATTATCTTTAATGTATTTTATATTAACACCATCACTTTCTTCTTTAGGATATCCAATATCGTTTATAGTATATTTATAGAAGGAAAATCCATCTTTTTTCTTTTCTGGTATTACAGAGTGCAAATAACGCTTATTGATTGTATCTGTATCCTCGGTTGGATCTGCCACATTAGTTATTTTATAGTTTAAAGCATTGTACCTTTTTCCACTTTTAGTCTTTTCCAACAGTAAAGCGTATTCCATCGCAGATAGAAAATAACCTTTATTAACAACATCTCCATTGTTGACTGGTTTTGCAACATTAATAACCCTGTGAGATTTTGCATCATACAGTTGGTTGTTGTCGAGTTTTAAACTTGTAGATGTTTCCTCCTTTACTGTTTTTAAATTTGTTGCATCTCCATCTTCTTCTGGATCCTTAACAAACTTTAAACGTTTATTATTTATGTTATAGTCACCTTCGGGTGTTTGCGGTAATCCACTTCTTTTTCTGTTTTCTCCAACTTGCACTCCTAACGCGGAGTATCGTCCGAACTTGTCGACGCTCATGTTAGAACTGACACATTATACGCCTGCAACTCTTATATATCCGCGGACAATTATACGATTATGCCGCGATTCCTGAGTTCGTCAATCAGAGCTACCCATTCATTATTTAAACCTGTATGACCGGCTTCCATGGCTTCATGCAATAGTCTCATTCTATCAACCAATTTATTGATGTCGTTGTAGTAAATCACATTCGTATTGTATAGATTTTTCATCAATCCTTTGCCAGATGTTGAAGTATCTCCTTTACTCTTTTTACCATGTTGTTCAAGAAGTGATAAATCCATAAGTGATAAAGATTTTCTTTTCAGTGGTTGTCTCACCGCTGGTGCAGTACGTAATGTTGGCAATTTTCGTGGAGGAAACAACTTTTTTATAACAATGTTATATTTTGTTGCACGTGAACGATTAATCATTGCATCCTTTAAGTAGTTTCTTTTATGAGCGTTAGTATTTTGTAGAATTTCCTTAAAAACACTTAAATCTTTGGATGAATATCTTAGTGGTATGTTTTTAAAAATTAATTCATAAAGTCCTTTTGTTCCTTTATATTTATGCTCACCAATAATGATGTAATCGTCTTGTGTTATTTCAAGCTTTGAATCGCCGATCTTTAATTCATTCCCATCAATTCTTGCTCCGTATACGTGTGATCTACTCAAATTCGGGTTTGATTTCATGTCATGTAGCATTTTCATTATATATTTTCTTCCAAGAGGTCCATGTTGTAATATATCGCTACTCAATTGAGTTAAATTTGGAATAGATTGTTCAGCTTCAGGTATTGGCTGTTCTTCTTCCTTTTCAACAATTGGTTCTTCTTCTTCTTTTGTTTCTTCTTGCTCACTAGCACTTGTATATGAATCATCATCTTCTTCTTTTTTTAATGCTTGTACTTCTTGTTTAGAAACTGGTAGTAAAACATCTCCTTCATAACGAGGTTTACCAATAGTTTCTGATATCTGTTTTAAAGGTTCCGTAATAGGTTTAAATGTAGTCTCTAGAAATTCTTCTCTTTCACTTAAACCCATCCTCAATGCACGATTCTTCATCCTAATAGAATCACTGAGTGATTTTATTTCTTTTAATAGTTTTTCTTGATTCACCATGTTTACACTGTGAAGTTCAACGTGTAACTAGATGTAGCATCGGTAGTTCAACGCATAAATACAAATTTATCCAACCCTATACGATATCTACCATTTTTAATATCTTCTTCCTTCATAATAACGAGAAAGCCATATTTCTCATTCCATGCTTTGCCACACATTTCTTTAAATTTCTCAAATGGCATATCCGCACTTACATGATCATTGTATATATGCTTTAAATTTGTTTCATCTTGCTTGAAGATGATCAACATATTTGCATTGTCTCTTATGAGTTGTTTTGGAATCTTACTGTATGTTTGACCAATATAAATGCTATCGATATTATGATGTCTTCCCATAGCGAAGTAATTCCTTATAGTGTCGTGATTTTCACAAGACACATCGTCAAAAATAAAAATAGAAAATGGTTTTGCTTCATTTGGTTGCATAATTGTTTCACTGGCATTAAACTTGTAGAAATGCACTTCAGGTACACTTGCAAGTACTTTATCCAATAATTGATATTTTGGTTGTTGCAATGATTTTGAAAAAATGTATATATTGTTAAAGCGCAATCCTTTAGGATTAGTTATAAGGTTAAAAACAACATTTGTTTTTCCACAATTTGAAGGACCAGTTATTAAACATCTTATTGTATTTGGTAGTAATTCACCATGTTTACCATGATTTAACTTATCATTGTCAACCGTCAATTCATCAATATTATTGATATTAAATCGATCTTTTTGTTGTACAATCTCCATCTTGTGTCAAGGTTAAACACACAATGAGCTATTAAGTTACTATACCAGGTCTTTTGAAGGAATCCAAGAGTCTTCACTTTTATCGAATCCTAACCACCGGACTTTAACCATATCCTTTTTCCTTTGTAAAACCTTCTCAACAAGATATACATCACCGACTGTTGATTTCAACAATTCATGTCCGTAGAATCCACCTTGAAGTAATTCACCCTTGTTATCCTTTAATAAGTAGGTTTCAGGTATAGTTGGTTGCACTTTATAAACTGTAAATACTTCATTAGTCCAATTTGGTAGATATCTTTTACTAAATACACCTTTGTATTTGCTTATACGAACTTTATCGTTGACTTTAAACTTTTTTGGTTGTAACTTTTCCAATTTAGGTGTTGTATTATTTCTGATGCGTTGTAATACAACCTTAGCATTAGCGCTGTTTACCTGGATAGGTTTCATTCCGATGGTACGATGATATTTGTTGTTATACTCTTTTATAAGTTGTGGTAATATGTCATACCACACGTATGATCCTCGTTTTGAAAATTGTTTGTACATCGCTCCTTTTAATGTTCTATTGAATCTTTCAATTATTGAAGCTTTAACTTCAGAATTTGTAGAATAATGATTTATTTGATATTTCTTCATTAAAGCTCCAAAGTCTTTATTAAAATATTCTTTTCCATCATCGGTCTGTAGATGTTTGATTTTGAATTTATTTCTTTGTATCGTTGTTTCCATAGCTTTTGTAACACTTTTACCAGTCTTATCCTTTAATGGTAAAGCGTCAGCTATTTTAGTAAAACAGTCTATAATTGTTAAAATATATTTGAAACCTTTGTTTAATTTACTGTGCGGTATCATTTCAATGAGATCAGCTTGATACAGATCATTCATTCCCTTAATAATCGTACTTCTTCTTGGAAATCTTCTTCTTGCTGGTTTATGTAGTTCATTTACAATCTTGTCCTTCACACTTTCCATCTTCAGGTGTTGCTTGCACATCGCTTGTAAAAATACTGATCCGTACAACAGTTCTTTCTCTTTTATATAGTTTGAATATAGGTCAAGGCCATTTCATATTAGTGTAAAAAAGAGGGAACATGGCATTGGGCTTGCCATGTCCCCTCTTCTTTACGGAAAGGAAAAAAGGAAGAAGGTAGAGGACGAAGAATAGGTTTACTGGTCGATAGGGTTTAGAGAGTAATGTCCAAATGGCAGAGTTCTTATGTTGTCTTCAAGGATGTATCTCTTGTCATCCTTATAGCTCAATGCCGATTTGGTTTGCTTCACACTGAAAAGACGATGGTTGAAGCTTCTTATGGTGTTAAATGTTGCAGTTGTTTCAACATTTTCAAACAAACATCTTTTATAATGTTCAAACTGTACGTTCTTCTTCAGGAAAGAGGTTTTTATTCCTTTGGCTTTCTTTGTGACTTGATGTTTGTTCCTTTCGTTTATGTACAGTTGAAACGAATACAGTTTGGACATCAATGCTACAATTTCCATCATTGGCACACCATTTGTTTCATCTTTAAATTTTCCCAATACTTTCTTGTTTCTGTCGTAGTCGTAATTTGGATGGTCCTTAGGATAATCAGAAAAGTCGAAATCATCTTTATATATAAAGGTGCGTAGATCTTCGTACATGTCATTTGTTTTAATCCAGTAAATGAGTGCATCTGTATCCATATATGCAATACCAATGTTATCTCTTCCATAATAGTTAACCATCTTCTTATAATGAAACTCGTACATGTGTGTTTTAGAAATATCCAAGATTGACATTCCAAGATACAAAGGACGATCCATTGTAACTGACTTCTTGTTCATGGAAATAAGAACTAGATTTTCATTAATAATTACAGATGTACCAAAGTTTGGTTGTTGCACTAATTTCTGTAATTTTACTGGATCAGTTACCAATTTTATATCCTTATGTTTCCTTTTGTTTTCCAAAGTCTTGCCAAATATTGCGTTGTTCATTAGTTTGAAAAAGTCTTTTTGAAAACTTGATGTAGCAGCAGCTCTTCTTCTTGTGTTGTTGTCAATGTACGGTTTTAACCAACAAGATTGAGAGAATTGTAATACTCGATTAATTTTTGTAATTCTCAATCCCAAGTCTAAGGCCTGTTGTATCATCCAGTAGTGTCCAACATACCGAGACTTGTCGGTTAAAGTCATCATTAATTTCGGCCATCTTCCAGTTGGAGAAATTTCGGTCTTCGGAAGCAGTGGTAAATCATAATGTTGATCGTGAAGATGTTCGGGATATTCAAAGTCGACGTCAAAAATATAACCTGTTTCACCATGCTTCGGTATATCCATTATGTTTCCTATTGATTCAGGATCTATCCATTTGAAATTATCATATGGAAGGGGATTCGACATTGCCCATCCGTATAAGTTATTTGCATCGAAATAACCCAGGAATGTTGTTGGTTTTGATGCATCATAATCGGGCAAATACTTGTTGTTTGCCCTGACATGTCGTGTTACACTTTGCGTCAATCCTCCGCGAACTCCTGACTCTAACATCAAAACCATATCTATATCTGTAAGAAGTTGTATTTTACAATTTGTCTCTTTCAACATGGCTTGCCACGCTAGTCCAGGCGAAGTGTACGAATGAAGAGGGTCCAATTCATATGCTGCAAAACACGTATTTCTAAATTCTTCCATCACATCACATAATAAAGTCACATCTAGTTTAACATAAAAATCTGAATATTCTCCCAATGTTCTAAATCCTAATTCGTTCCATACTTTGCATGCGTGATTATAATCATCTTGAGATATATCCATGTCGAAAAGTTTACTTTTAAATTCTTCTTTTGGAGGTAATGATGTTTCATTAAATCTTTCTAAACTGTCTATGTAATCATATGGAAAAACACCTTTTCGAAGTACCAGATCCAGTTTGTCGTTGTTTACAATCTTCTTCGTTTCGATTAAATCTTGTTTCCTTAGGTTTTCAGAAAGTTTGGACAAACTTGACGGCATAAATCGGTAGGAGTCCAAGAATCTTAATTTGAGGTTTCCAACTTCTTTGGAAAAACTTATGAACTTTTCTGAAGTTTCAGCTAACACATCGATTTTACCGTCGTCTCTTCCTAATTCGGGTATTATAAAATGAGCGTCGTACCCACTGAGGTTATGCAGAACCACAGGAATAAATAGTGGTAAACGATAGCTCAAGTTGCATTTATTACAAGCAGCACCCCTGTAATAACCTGTGAGGTGGTCGTGATCTTTAATTTTATAATTCTCAATAGTAAAATCATTTTTGCACAAAAAACATCGAGTTGCATTTTCATGTTGAATTTCTTCTTCTTCGTCCATCGGTTTCATTGGTACAATATTTGTATATAATCTTTGTGTATTTCCAGCTATTGAATATAGGTGATCAAGAAATATTTTTTCCGCATTTTCACCACGATATACTAGAGGTTCTGAAGTTAATCCATATCTGTTTAAATGTTCTTCTGATAATGTTGATTTGACCATTAAACAAAAACTGTTTGGTTTGTGCATTTGATACTTTACACTTTTTCTTGCTTCGCAATTTTCTTCTTCAACTGGAACAAGTGTTGATTCAAAATCCGCATACACAACTAAAGGGATACGGTATTGATGATGAACTTTTTCAAATGAAACGAATGCTCTGTTTTCTGCAGGTAAATTAATCTTTGCTTCATAATTATTGTTACATAATCTTTTGTGCTCTTGTAACCATTCTCTTCCTTGTCTTCCTTCTCGTTGAAAATTAAAACATCTCTTGCAAATCAACTTTTTGTTTCTATTTTTTGAAAGTTGCTTGTTAACAAGACGATCGAATTGCTTTATGTACACATAGTGAGACACATCTCCTCGTGTTAATAGTAGTAAATCCGTATGATCTGGTAGTTCTTCTTTTGCAATACGTAAAGGATACACTTTGTTTGAACTATCTAATGCAAAAACATTGATAGAAGTACCGGGATTTTTCTTCTCAAATTTTGATATATCTTCTAGTGATACAGGATAAGTTATTCCTTGAAAATTGTACTTATTTCTTTGATTTTCATATTCCCGGTCAGGTCTATACGCATTATTTGGTACAAATTTAGCTGTCATTGCATAACGAAAACATTCATTGTCTGCATTTCTAACATTAATACAAGATTTTGTATCTTCAATACTTTTAGGCAAAGGAATGTAACTAGATCCCCTTAGTCCATATCCGTGTTTTTGAACTCTTATATCTAATCCTTCAATACTTGAAAGACTCCATCCGGATCCTCTTCCTTCATGTTCCTGAATTTTGGTTAATATTTCTTCTATACAGTTCTCTACTATTGAATCAATGTTTGAACTTTCCATGATGGTTCGGTTTTTTGTTATGAATCCTCTTGGTGATAATTCTTCTTGTACATTTATAAACATAGCTTCTAGTAGTAAACTAAATTTAAGAAAGTTCAATCTTTTCAATTCTTCTTTTAAAGTTTTACTTACGATTGGTTTTGCTTCTCTAATAAATTCTTCTAAGTTCAAGTTTTCATTTTGAATCTTATGATGCATTACTACCTTACCGGGTAAAGCAAATACTTGTAGATTCGGTAAAGTAGTTGAAGATGTTGCTGTTATTTCTTCTTGTTCTTCTTGTTCTTCTTGTTCTTCTTGTTCTTCTTGTTCTTCTTGTTTTTCTTGTTTTTCTTCTGCGTTGTTGTGAATTAGTTCTTTATGACAGTCTAATAGAATTTCATCGTGAAACGATTCCGAACATTTATCGCAATGATACATGTTGAGATGTTTACTCTTCGAAGTTTCGCAGAGAAATGAAATGGGCTCTCACATTCCTCCTTTTATAACGGTCCCCCTACCACTATTTCATCTTCTTCTTCTTCACTATCCAAGAAAATCAAACGTTTTCAACAAAATATTAACCTTCTACAAAATTGATTGTCCGTTCATATTTTTTTAATACTAGTTTGAATTTTCAATATTTTCCTTGTTTAACTATTATTTCTTTATATAACATTATTCACACTTTCTACTTCGAGCGTTTTGCTACTATCATCTCTTTATTCCATTTTAACAATCTGCATAAATACAAGTTCATTTGTCGCGCCGACTCACTATAAATCCAGCTTTCGTACAGTACACATCTCTACGACTAAATTACAACATGTATTTCAATATGAATTTTCCTTATACAAATACTATTTCAATAACTTTACAGCAAAACAAAATTCTAACTTCATAAACTTGATAGGAAGATATGCGAACTTTTAATTCAACCCCGGTTAATTTATGCGCAAATTTAGTTCGACCAACAATTGTTGAATTTCAGTTTTGAACTAACTTTTAATTTATGCGCAAATCTACTTCAAACCCTCACCCCACAAATTTGGTAGGGAGAATTACATTAATTTGATACTTATTTCTACCGTTACACTAGCTCCATTCTCAAAAAGATATAAATAAAATGGTCCTGGATACTGTTCTTTTTCACGTCCTGCATGTTCCTTAATGAATTCGTAAGCCAATCTTTTTGAATATTCATTATGATACACTTCTCTTACATAAACAAGATTTTTTTCTTCCAGAAATTTCGCTTGAACTAATGGTATTTTGCTTACATCATCCTTGTCCATCAGAGGTAGCTTGTAGGTGAAAGTATTTGGAGGTAGTTTTTGCGGTTTATCAAGTAGAGAACAAAATTTTCTATAGAATTTATGCTCAGTGCCTGTAATACTACTAAAAGACAAAGTGGTAAGCATCTTGACGGCACAAGGTGCAAGTACAGACTAGAAACCTGGAGGTTCATAGCCCGCCTTTTATGAGTTTTAAGAAATGGGGAGGGGGAAGGAATAAGGATTGGGAAGGGATAAGGTGCAGGGTGGGGGAAGGGTAATTTGGTTATTAAACCACTTGCGCTTCAAAATAGCCGCCAACATCCACACCTTGTTCGTAGCACTCCTTCATTGTTTGCGCCCACTGCTGCATGCGGTCTCTATCATTTGGTGTCACAAGGAAAGTATCACTATTATCATACAATATAAAGGAGCAAATTTGTACACAACATCCTCTGTTCAACCATTTATGAGCTTCAATGATAAACTTTTTTATTGTATGAAATGGATAATCTGGATTAATTTCTATAACTTCACATTCTTCATTAAGATTAACGGGATATTCATGATCATCATCAACATCATCAACATCATCAACATCATCAACATCATCATCTTCACTCTCACTATCATTATTTAAAATGTCTTCAGGTTGTAGAAAAACATCGGAAATTTCGGAAGAATTAAGATGGTCATTTACATGAGGAGGCATTTTGAAGCAGGTAAAATTGTAAACAGCAGAGACGAAACAACAAGAGCGGCATGTAGAAGCAAAATGAAGGAGTGACCAACGCTCGCTCCGCTTTTATAACAGTATGCAAATGAGGGGTGGGTGGGGGAAGGGTAATTTGGTTATTAAACCGCTTGCGCTGTAAAATAGCCGCCAACATCCACACCTTGTTCGTAGCACTCCTTCATTTTTTGAGCCCACTGCCGCATGCGGTCTCTATCATTTGGTGTTATAAGAAAAGAATTACAATCATCATACAATATAAAAGAGCCGATTCGTACGTAAGATCCTGAATCCAACCATTTATGAGCTTCAGACATGAATTTTTCTATAGTATCGAATGGGAATTGTGGATCAATTGCTATAACTTTCAGTTCTTCACTAATTTTAACGCTATAATAATCATCTTCATCATCATCTTCACTGTCACTGTCGTTATTTAAAGTGTCTTCAGGTTGTTCGAAAACATCAGAAATTTCGGAAGAACTGAAATTTTCACTAAGACGAGGAGGCATTTTTAAAACAAGTAATATTGTAAAGGGCAGAGACGAAACAACAAGAGTGGCGTGTAGAAGCGGAATGAGGAGTGAACAACGCTTGCTCCACTTTTATAACGGTATGCTAATGAGAGGGGTAACAGCTGACCGTGACCAATT